>CAUYON010174402.1:0-99582 GCA_963573935.1 Arctocebus calabarensis | reverse complement strand
GGGGTCTTGGGGTCTTGGTGTGTGCCACACCTTTTGGGGGCAAAGCACGATTGTAAGAGGGTCTTTTCCTAACAAATGCAACCAGTGTAACATGGTTTCTTGTACCCTCAATGAATCCCCAACAATAAAAAAAAAAAAAGTTCAAAAAAAAAAAGAAAGTAAAAAGGAAAGATACAACCTAGAAGAAAATATACATAACACATGTATCCAGAGTAGATGAAGAACTGCTATAAGCATGATAATAAAAGACAAATGTCCCAGTTTTTAAAATGAGCAAAAGACTTGAACAGGTGCTTCATGAAAAAAGGTATTTGAATGGCCAGTAAGTGTATGAAAAGATGCTCAATTTCATTTGTCACTTGAAAAATGAAAATTTGAAACTATAACCAAAAAATACCCATCAGATGACTAAAATTTAAAAGGCTGACAGCACCATAGTTGGTGAGAATGTGGCTGAATACAGAGGCTGGGAGCTCATGCCTATAATCCCAGCACTTTGGGAGGCCGAGACTGGAAAATTGCTTGAAGCCAGGAGTTCAAGACCTGCCTAGGTGATGTAGCAACACCCTATCTCTACAAAAAGACAAAAAGTTTAAAAATAGCTGGGCATGGTGTCATGAACCTGTAGTCCTAGCTACTCAAGAGTCTGAGGCAGGAGATCTCTTGAGCTCAGGAATTCAGAGTAACGGTGAGGAATAACTGCACCATGGCACTCCAACCTGGACAACAGAGCAAGACCCTGTCTCAAAAAAAAAAAAGAAAAAATAGAAAACGTAGAAGAATATGGAAACTCTCATACCTATAGGAGGGCAAATTGGTACAAACACATTTGGAAAAGATTTGGCAAAGTCAAATAAAGTTTAAAATATACCCACCTGTATACAGTGAGTGTAGCTAAGTGGTTAAAGCACCAGCCACATACACCAGGCTGGTGGGTTCAAAACCAGCCCAGGCCTGCCAAAATACAATAACAACTACAAAAAAAAAAAAAAAAAATAGCCAGACACTGTGGTGGGCACCTGTAGTCCCAGCTACTTGGGAGGCTGAGGCAAGACAATCACTTAAGCCCAAGAGTTTGAGGTTGCTATGAGCTATGACACCATGCCACTCTACCAAGGGTGACATAGTAAGACTCTGTCTCAAAAAAAAAAAAAATACCCACATAGCAGTTTCTGTGACCCGCTAATTTTACTCCTAAATATATGCACGGGAGTGTACAAGCTTGGACAATTAAGTTTGTAAACTCATCCTAGAAAACGTGCTCCATACCCTATTGCTAACTGTCACTAAGGTCACTTTTGAAGTACCCTCCTTGAGAAGCTAGGCACTGAGGTCAGCCTCTAGTCCACCTTCAAAGGGATTTTAAGCCTCTTTTTCTGAAATGACTAGCAGTAATTAAGTTCACAAACTCATCCTAGAAAAAGTGCTACATACCTATTCCTGAGTATCACCATGGTCACCAGATAGCCAAGGGGAGTATGTTGAAAGTGACCATAGTGACATTCAGCAATGAGGTATGTAGCACTTTTTCTAGAAGGAGTTCACAAACTTAATTGTCTGACCTTGTATGTGAGTACATATGCCCACAAAAAGATTTGTGTGAGAATGTTATAGTTCCTCTATTCATAATTGCCCCAAACTAGAAACAACTCAGTATCTATCAAAAGGAGAATCAATAATCAATTGATAGAATATTGAATACACATTAGAATATTCATACACATTAGCAATTTTTTGCATGAGGGCTGGATACATTCAATAACAAAATGAATATCAAACACATTATGCTGAACAAAAGAAAGGGGACACAAAAGAGTATACACAATGTGTATAAAGAAGTAACAAGCAAAATTCATCTATAGAGACAGAAGCAAAATAAGGATTTGCTTCTCTGGCAGATGCTCCACCCTAAAACATCTGGAAGGTCATAAAACCTCCTTAGACAAGGAGAGGAAGAAGAGAGAAGAGAATGAAAAAGACAAAGGAGAGAAAATAAGAGAGAAGAATGTGAAAGCAGAGAGTGGAGACCACAGCAATAAAAAAGGGACTAATTGGTCCCTGCTCCCCATTCCAAGCCGGGCTCTGCTGGCAGCAGAATGACGCACACAGGGTAAAGAAAGGAAGGCCTCATCCTTTGGACTCTACGTTTGTTTCTGATCGGTTACTGGTTAAACTCTTTTTCTTGTTGGTAATGAGTTGCCCCGTAGATCTTTTTAGAAAATCTAAATATAACTGAAGAGTAACAGATGAAGGAGGAAATGTCTGGAAATCCATGGACCAGAGTGACCCTCCTTGCCTCAGATTCCTGCACTCACCGTGAGCACCTGAGCTGGCAGGCGACCTTCAGGGAAGCTGCAGAACCCCAGGGCCTGTTAGGGTAGACAGAGTGTAATAGAAAAGACCTTAGCAAAGAAAATATGAAAGCAAGCAAGGTAAACAACCGGGATGCTGAGTAAGAGAACACACAGTAACAATAACAAGATAAGGGTAACCACAACTGTCACACAAAAAAAGTAACAGGAACAACACAAGGCACATCATTACACATTTCAGTTTGCCCCTCCCCGCAAAGAGCTTGGACAGTACAACACATCAGAGCCTAAGCTTATAAGGTAAACTCCCTCCACCCACCCTGTCAACAACAGGAAGGAGACAACATCTCCACGGGCCAAAAAAAAGGAAGAGGGGAGACAACATGATGAAGGAGAGGCCAGATGGGAGGAAAAGGGCTGGCAGGCTCGGAGACCCCGGTCCCCGCCTGCTGGGCGTGCGCTATCGCTGGCTGATCTTTCTTGGCAGTCCGCCTCCCTGTCTGCGGGTCTACTTGCTTAATAAGATTTGCTGCTTGTTGTTTCAAAACCGTCTCTTGGATCATGAGAAGGCAAAATCCCAGGAGTTCAACAGCCAGTAACAGGTCTGCCATCTCTACCTGGGTGCTTTTCCTCACCTTTCACTGGCTGCCCTTTGCTGAACCCCAGGATTTGTGATTAGTTTCAATGCTCTCCATCCATCTGCAAAAAGGGCCCACTTCTTATCAATTCCAGACAGTTCCCCAACAAGGCTGAGCACCACCCCAAAATCAAAATCATGCAAAAAATTGAGATTATAGCCTCATTAATCTAGATTCACATAGACAGAGTGGCCCTTTTATTTATCAACAAGCAGAAGAGCAGAGATCAGTCTGCAAGGAATTATTCTCTCTACCTGATGCTCCTCTACTCTCCCCAAACCCCAAGGTTCCAATTCTATAGGAGTTCCATTTAATTCCAGCTTTAAAGCCCATTTTTGCCAAGATCCTTCTCTAATTCTAGCTAGTAGAGACTCTCCCCCTCTCTGGCTGTCTGTAGCAATTATGAATTCATGAGTCAGAATATTCAATCTGAACCAACACAGCTCTCCTGCCAGCTCCCGCAGCACCCTGAGTGGCAGCCATAGTGCCGCCGTGGCTGATGGAGTTGCTACGTATTTATGTACATTAACTCACTAACCTTCAAAATAAGCCTGAATGCCAGGCAGTATTACCCATTGTTCATATGAGACTTAAAATGTCAGTGCCTGGCCCAACATTGCACCACTACAGAGCGGGGGTTTGGGGCCAGTCTCTTCCATGCTACCCAGCCATCTCATTGCCTTACCCTGAAAGCTTGTCTTGGGGATTTGAGCCTCTGAAGGGCAAAGACTGCATCTTATTCATTTTTGTATTTCCAAGTACCTAAGATAATATAGAGTCTGCACAAGCTGTAAACAAATCTGGCCTGAATTCAGTGATCACCTTGGTGCTGTGCTTCCCCTCATGGTCCTACAGAGGGTCTGTTAAACATGCAACTTCTCCTACCCTTGAGACATCCTGACTCCTGTTTCTCAAACTCGCCCCAGTATTTGTAATTTAAGATGCAAGGAGATTGTTATCAGCCATTCTTCTCATAGAATAATATGCACACAAATCACTTGGGGATCTTGCTGAAATGCAGATGCCGGTTAAGTAGAGTTAGGGTAAGGTCTGCATTTTCTTCTTTTTTTTTTTTTTTTTTTTGCAGTTTTTGGCTGGGGCTGGGTTTGAACCCACCACCTCCAGCATATGGGGCCGGTGCCTTACTCCTTTGAGTCACAGGTACCGCCCACATCTGCATTTTCAATAGTCTCCAGCTGATAACAATGCCCAGTTTCCCTGGACCAGACTTTGAGTATCAAAGCTAGACCAGACCAGAGGTTCTGCACCTGCTTTCATTATTAAAATCACCTCAGCACTCTTAATTAGGAAATCTTCTGATAGAAAGAGAATATATAGTTATATAGTATATTATGAATATATATATCAATATTAAATATATATACCTGACTTGTATTCAATACATATATATTGAATTAAGCTGTAGGAGTTATACAGTGTATTATGAACATAAGTCAGGTATCTACATTGAATATTGAATCAGGTATCTACATATTCAATATATTGATACCTGACTTATGTTCATAATACACTGTATAACTCCTACAACTTAATTTAGAAGATCAAACACGCCAATTTTAAAAGTAAGCCAAAGACTAGTTAGGAAAGTCTCACTTGCTTGTCCAAGTATTAGATAGTGACATTGAAACTATATTCTGAGCCAGAGAGATGCAGCTATGTGAAGATTAGGGAAAGGATAGTCCCAGCAGAGGGAACAGCTAGGATAAATACCCTAAAAGTGGGGGGATAATAAGAGTGGAGGGAACAACTAAGGTAAAGACCTTAAAAGAGGGATGAAAAAGAGATGGTATAAACCAACTCAAAAAAGATTGCAGAGATCTGTAATCTGGAATATAAGGGATTTTAACACAATCTGGTTTGCATTTTTAAAAGAATAGATTTACTGGGGTGGGCTGGGAATAAAGCAGAGAAGACAAAAGGCCATTTGAGAGACTATTGCTTGCAGAACACATAAGAAGGATTTGATTAGAGTAGAGTGGAGGGAGGATGATAAATTTGAACTAAGACCGGGTGGGATATCTATATGGAGATGTCCAGGTCTGAGCTAGACATGAAGTAAGCAGCCTTGTACATAATTCCATTGATTCATTCTCCCAATAAATAATGATTTAAGTTTCTTCTCTGTTCTATGTACAGGACTAAGGGCTGGAGCTGCAGAGACAAAAAAAGACAGTCATGTTCCTTGCTCTGATTGAGTTTCCACTGGGAAACAAATAAGTAGTCCGAGTCTGGACAGTTTGATATTAAACACCTTAGTAAACAAATAACGATTTAATTTCCATTGCGGGAAGTGCTACAGAAGAATACACAGCCTCATTAGATTAGACAGTTCACAGAGGAGTGAACGAGGGCTCTGATCTTGTTCAGATCCCTTGTTGGGGGAGGCTTGGTTGAGGTCCTTGGAACTCAGGGGGTAGGAATTAACCAGGTGGAAGATGAGCAGAGCGTCCCAAGCACAGGGGCCCAGGATACGCAGAGGCCCTAGAACGGGGTTCCGCATGCCTTGTTTGAGCACCTAAGAGAAAAGTGACTTAGGGTGGGGGGAGGAGTAGAGGTACTAGCTAAAATCTTGAGCATAGTTGACATTTTCCAGGGATGTGAAAGAGCAAAATGTTGAGGCAGAGTTAAGAGAACCCAGATGTTTCAAGGTTGCTATGAAGTTGCCACCCAAGCCATTGAGAAGCCTACTGAGCCAAAGGTCTGGAAAATTAGAAAACCCACAGCTTCTTAGGTAGTCGATTTTGCAAAATTAAGTCTACGAATTGATAGAAATATCAATGTGGAACTTGGGTGTAAATTAGGAATTTAGGAATAAGTTAGTATAAGTCAACATTTCAGGAAACAGAAGACGTGTTTCTACTTCTAATGCCATATTCTTCCTTCTTGGCTGTATTGTATGCCTGCCCCCTTAAAAAACTCTGTATGTTGTGTTTAAATCTCTGGTTTTCATGCTACATAAAATCAGTTCATGAGGGACCTTCTGGGAGTCATGGCTGGACTCTGTCTGTAGGGATGTCCGCCGATAGATGCTCCAGATCAACTGTGAGGCCACTAAGTCCCCTTGCAACACAATACAATACAATAAATCCATTCAATGAAGGACTCTGAGGATGTCATTAAACTTTTCAACCTGTTCACATTCTCCTGACTGATACTTAGTAATCTTTAAATCTCATTATTTACTCTGTAGATGGGGCAACACTTGGGGAGGTCCATGAATTGAGCAGCAGCCTTGCTCTGGCCCCCTATGTTTACCTTTCCTGAGCAGAAGATTGTTAACCACAGCTTTGGGTGTTCTGTGGTGACCACGGACAGAGGAAAAGTCCACAGAGCCCTAGAGCAGTGGTTCCCAAAGTGTGATCTGAGGATTCCCAGGGGTCCCCAAGACCTGTACAGGATGTCCACAATTTTACTTGCCTTTTTAGCTGTGTTATATTTGCATTGAAGGTGTGAATCAGTAATGGGTAAAACTGCTAAAACTCAGACAGGAATCAATGCAGGGACGCCATACCAGGCTGGGAGTCATTGTATTCTTTGTTCCCATAAACTCACAGTAAAGTAATAAAAATGATAGCGACAATTTGTAAACATTTTTAAAAGCCGGTTCCTTTTGGAATGTCATTGATGAAGCTTTAAAAACTATTCACTTTATTTTATCATCACCCTTGAGTACGTATCTTTTATAGACAATATGTGAAATGTATATAAAGCACTTCTACTGCCTAGCAGTATACAATGTTTTCTCAGTGAAAAGCACTTGTGCAAACATTTGAGGTGTAAGCTGAAATGGCTGCATTTTTCATGGAACACCTGTTTCCCTTGAATGAACACCAGCAGATAAATTATGATATTAAGACTTAGGTATTTGGCAGACGTTTTATTGAAAATGAAGGAAGTGGGCCAGCCACTTCAAGAAAAACAACTGACAATATTTATTGCTCATAATAAAATTCAGTTTTTCAAGGAAAGATTAGAATTTCAGACAGCTTTCCAAGGCTGACGCATGATAAGATTGGTGGTGATTGTGGGATGAATGTGATTTTTGGATATTGTATGAAGAAAAATGTTAACAATTGAGAGATCTGTATAACGCAATGAGGTGATACTTTTCATATAACTAAACTTCTGCTTGGGTAAAAGCTCCATTCAAAGTGCAAGACAGACCAATAGATTTTAATGGAACAGAATACAGAAAGGTTTTAATTGCAAAGTAGCTGAATGTTCAGCATGTTTCTGAGCAAATCTAGGCAATGATAAATTGACTATCCCAAATTTTACCCTGCATTTGGGACCAACTTTGGATCCACATGACTCATTCACGAACTTAAGAGTCATGGTCTATGATGTGGTCCCTAACTGGATTCAGACTATCTAATTTTATAGGAAGGATAATCTTCCCTAAAAGACAGTTTCTTTAGCCAAATCAACTCCATAACAAGATAACACTGCAACAGTGACTGCAGTGATCTGGTACTCACCAGGATGGCTGTACTGATCATTTATGGACAGCATCTGTTCCCATAGTCACACAAGTTTAGTTCATTCATTTCACAAATACTGACTGAGCTCCTACCAGGTTCCAGGCAAGGGCAGATTTGCTGATCAAGTGTAACTTCCAGGGCCTCTCACTTGTAAAGGACACTCCCGAGGATTCATATGTTCACGAGTGGCTATAAAGTGCATCAAGTAGGATATTTTACCCACAATTGATTAGTCTCATTGTCTCTTTCCACTCAAGCCTTTCCTCATTCACATTGTTCCTTTTGGGTAAAAGACCCACTGACGTGGGACTAGTTGCAAATTTTGGAGATTCAGCTTAAGTTGGGGGTAGATCATTTCGGGTGAGGTTTAGCATGATATTTTTAGGTTGTTGCAGTCACTTCCATGTATGTTGCATTATTGTTACCTATGCCAGAAGAGACTGACTTTCAGAAATACTCTCATTGGGCACTATGCTTAGTGGTCATGATACAAATAATGTCCACGGCCCAAATTTGCTTCCTGAGATGTGAATATTTCTATGGCACCTGGTGTAAAAATATATAGAAAAAACAAGGTGGAAAAGCAATCAGTGAAAAATTCTTCCTCATTTTATAACTCACAGATAGAAGAAATTTGAAAGAGATATTCCCAAGTTCTAAATTACCAATAACAGATTGGGAAGCTGAAAGAAACTTTCGTGAAATAACATCAATAAAAAGGCAAATTTCAGTCAACCATAGTGAAGGAAAGACTGAATTATCTTTGATTGCATTTTTTTTTTTTTGGTCTGCTTATTCTATTAGTTACTGAGGAATACGTAGAAGTTTCTCCTTCTGACAATAAATTTATGTATTTTTCCTTGTAGTTCGGTCAAACTTACCTTTGTACATACTTTACTCCAGGCTACATTAACTAGTTTACATAGATTTAGATCTATTTTATCTTCCTAGAAAATTAAGACTACTTTTATTACAAAGTATTCTTTTCTTATATGTTGTAATTGTTCTATAATTTTTATGTTTTAGATGTGATTCTTTTATAAAGATCATATGCCTAGGGTTTGTTTTTTAAATGCATTCTGATGATCATTGTTTTTGTTTTTATTTTTGTTTTTTGCTGGTTTTGGCCGGGGCTAGGTTTGAACCCACCATCTCCAGCATATGGGGCCAGCACCGTACTCCTTTGAGCCACAGGCGCTGCCCTGATCATTGTTTTTAAAGGGAACATTTATTCTATTGACATTTCATTAATGTGAAAACTGACATATTTGGGTTTTAACTAATCATCTTACTAAGTACGTTCTAGTCTATTCATTCAATTTTTTTCTTCTTTTTACTTTCTTGCCTTCATCAGGATTGGTTGATATTTTTTCTTAGTTTTACTTCATATTCTCATCTATTAGTATGGACATTATATTCACTTTTATAGGTATTTCAGTGGTTATTCTAGAGTACAATACGTACCCTCATCTCATCTTGCCTAAATCTAATAATAGTCATTTCTAGGACAATGCAAATTTCTTAATACATATCTTTCCAACTTATATACTGTTGCTATTATATAGTTTATTGTGGTAAGAACACCTAACACGAGATCTACTCTCTTAACAAATTTTGAAGTGCACAGTATATTTTTGCTGACTATAGGCATAATGTTGTACAGTAAATTTCTATAGCTTGTTCAGCTAGCTTGATGAAAACTTTAGGCCCATTGATTAGTAACACCTTATTCCCCTCCCAACATGTCAAGTGTGTTTTAAATGTATCTGTGTGTGATCACATATAAAAGGGATCATTTTCATTCCATCTGAAAAGTACTTTTTCTTATTTCTTTCAGTGTGCATACTAAATCTTCTTGTTTTTGTTTTGCTAGAGATGTCTTTATTTTACCTTCATTATTGTAATGAAGAGAAGAACCTCCCAAACTTGATGTGCTCATTCTAAGTTCATTGAATGAAACAGTTTAGTCTATTGCATTTAAGCCAGTTCCAGTGATCTGAACAGTTCATCTAAACAGCCTCAAGTTTTGTTAAACTCTTTCCTACGTGAGCACTTGTCTCCCCAGCAGAGCTACTAGCACTTACTTCACTTTTACATCCCTTCTTGGTACCCAGCACTGTGCCAGATCAATCCTTCTATCCATCCTTCCATCAACTTTCCATTGATGGAAGTTCCAACCAGTCATCCATCCATGAATTACTTTAACTTTTTACTGTTTTTTTATTTCAAAATAATATGAGGGTAGAAAGGATTGGGAGGCATCACATTACCAGTCTTCAGGTTATACTACAAGTCTACAGTGATCAAAATAGCATAGGACTGGCAGGAAAACAGATATAGGTCTATGGAATAGAGAACCTAAAGATGAACCTAGCTACATATCACCATCTGGACTTTGATAAACCAAACAAAAGCATACACTAAAGAAAAGAATCCCTATTTAATAAATGGTGCTCATTCATGCAGAAGACTGAAACTGGTCCCACACCTCTCACCACTTACAAAAATTGACTCTTGTTGGATAAAAGACTTAAATTTAAGACACAATATGATAAAAATTCTACAAGAAAGTGTGGGAAAACTCTTAACAACATTGGCCTAGGAAAAGATTTTATGAAGAAGAACCCCTTGGCAACTGCAGCAAAACCAGAAATACATACATGGGACATGATCAAACTTAAAAGCTTCTACATAGCTAAAGTTACAACAGCTAAAGCAAACAGACAGCCTTCAAAATGGGAGAAGATATTTGCATGCTGTGAATAGGACAAAGGGCTGACAACTAGAATCTACAGAGAACTCAAACTAATAAACAAGAAAAGAGCAAACAATCCCATTTATAAGTGGTCAAGAGGTATGAATAGAACCTTTTGTGAACTTTTTACTAATTACTATTAATTATTTCAGTGACATCTACTATTTGTTAAGCACTGAGAATGGAATGTTGAATAAGGCATGTCCTTACCTCTGAGGACCTCTACATCAAGTGTAGCAGGCTCCAAATACATTTGAGCAAATACCTGAAATATGCATGTTTTTATTTATACTATACAATTGTCTGCATTACAGTAAGTAATTTTTACTTCTTATTAATGATATAAAACTCTCAATCTCACTAACATGAAACTGTTAATAAAAGCGTTATATTTTTAGTCACAGTAAAATGATATGATTGAGTGTGCTTTCTTGTTTTTAAAATGTTAGTTTCACTTTGTAACATGGCAAACATAAGTCTGGTTTTAGAGTCCGTCCATTTCAGTATTCAGTTTGAAGGACCCTCAACTAACCAAGAGACCTATAAAACATTTTTTTTAATCTTTTCTCATTCTTTTTTTTAATCTTTTTGTAGAGACAGAGTCTCACTTTGTTGCCCTCGGTAGAGTGCCGTGGCATCACACAGCTCACAGCAACCTCTAGCTCCTGGGCTTAGGCGATTCTCTTGCCTCAGCCTCCTACAGGTGCCCGCCACAAGACCTGGCTATTTTCTTATTGCAGTTTGGCTGAGGCAGGGTTTGAACCCGCCACCCTGGGTATATGGGGCCAGCGCCTTACCGCCTGAGCCACAGGCACCACCCTGTGCCACCCTAAAACATTTTTTAATCCAATTAGAAGACTACCATTGAGGATGTACTAGCTATATCATAATACTCATTTTTAATTCTGCCTCCTATGTTGCTAATATTTTTAATAAAATCTTACTGTCAAAATTTCATCTTCAGAATCTCAACAGTGGTTCTTCCAAACAAATAAGATGTCCTGTTTATTTATATTTGGTGTCATGGTGGGGGAAGGAACTGAAAATCTACTGAACCTCTTTATTTTTAAGATTTCTAAAACTGATTAAAATATAGTGTTTGCAAGGATGAGTGTACCTAAAAGAGATTTTTTTTATATCTATCACATATTAGATTCAATGACCAAAAATTCTGTACTGATAGAAAGATCTCTGAATATCCATTTTCAAAATGTTCTCCACAAACCAAGAGTTCTTTAACACAAACCCTCCACCTTGGGGAAACTTTAGGTTAGTAAGTAAAAGCAATTATTATTTGCAAAAACAACTTACAAATCTTCACACCTACTGTAACATTTGATCCTCACAAAACCTCATGAAGAATGTAAAGAAGTGTTAACACTATCATTTATAGATAAGGACAACTCGGAAGCCCAGGGAATGAATGACCAATGGTTACGTAAAGTTGGAACCTAGGGCTTTGCCTCCAGATTCTGTACTTCCTACTGTGACATTCTACCCCTAGTGAGCACCTCTTCAGTCATATGCTGGAGAGGATAGAAGTTAGAGAGACAAAGAGGCCACAGTATTTAATCCTGGGCTAGGAAGCAAAAAAAAAGTTTCAATAAGCTTTCTTCAAAAACTAGATTCAATTAAGCCACTTGATATGAGGATAGCATATACCCAGTTGGTACTAACCTATTTTGGAGAATTATAAAAGTATGCAATAGCATTCAGATAGCCCTCCTAAGGAAATAATTTGAAAGGATGAAAAAAAGGATAAAATATTCATTATGGTACTATCTATACAATCAGGAAAACAATGAATATTTAAGCCTTCAATAGTAGGAGCTGATAAAGGAAAGTCTGAGTTATTTTACTTGAACTAGCCATTATAATTATAGGAAATGATCATCACATGGGGCCAGGAAAAGTAAATATGTTCTCATGTTTATATTTATTCCAGTGGTTCACAGCGCTGAATATATATCAGAATAACCCATGACCTGTTTAAACATACCATTTCCCAACCTTCCTCTATTCCTAATTACTTCCCAAAGGCCCTGCCTCCAAATCTATCCATGTATAAGTTTGGGAATTAAGTTTCCAACACATAAAATCTAGAGGACACATTCAAATTACAGCAGTGTAATAATAAATGTGATTTTATTAATATGAGCACATGGACTAGAAATATCTTCCCTAACATTAGCTGTAAAGACATCTATGTCTTTTCTCCTTGTATCTGAACACTTTTATATTTGCATTTCATTATAAGTCTAAGAAAAATCAATAATCCATTGCCTCCATTTAAAGAATTTTGTTCAGGCAAGATTTGGCCATGATGAATAACAAATTTCTTTGCCCTAAATAGCAGCAAAAGAAGAGCCATGTGTTATTGCTTTGCTGAGTTTCCTATCATTAGGTCCTGTTGCAGTGAAGATCTAGCTGGCGTAAGTATGGGGAAAGCAGGAAGTCACAACGACACTATTGTGAGTCTAACTACAAAATGTAGATTGCAGGCCTCACAGGGAGGTGACATGAAGATTAATGAAATAATACCTTTTAATGGCTTGGTATAAAAAGTTGTCATAAAGAAAACAACCTATACATAACCACTAGTATGGGAATCAATCATCTCAAATTCTTGTGATTCCTCATGAAAAATGAATACAGATTGAGTACCCCTTATCCAAAATTCTAGAGACAAGAAGTGTTTTAGATTTCTTATCAATTTTTCTATTTTGGAATATTTGTACATACATAATGAGCTACCTTAGGGTTAGGACCTGAGTTAAATATAAAATTCATTTACATTTCTATTTTTTTTTTCTTGAGACAGAGTCTCACTCTGTCACCCAGGGTAGAGTGCTGTGGCATCATAGCTCACAGCAAGCCCAAACTCCTGGATTCCAGGAGTTATCCAGCCTCAGCCTCCTGAGTAGTTGGGACTACAGGCACCCACCACAATGCCAGCTAATTTTTCTATTTTTAGTAGAGATGGGGTCTGGCTCTTGCTCAGGCTGGTCTCGAACTCCTAAGCTCAAACAGTCCTCCCACTTCAACCTCCCAGAATGCTAGGATTATAGGCATGAGCCACCATGCCCAACTTTCATTTATATTTCATATACACCTCATATACATAGACTGAAAGTAACTTCATACAATATTTTTTAAAAGTTTTTGCATGAAAGCTTGGCGCCCATAGTTCAGTGGTTAGGGCACCAGCCACAGGCACTGAGGCTGGTAGGTTCAAACCCGGCCCAGGCCTGCTAAAACAACATGACAACAACAAAAAAACCAGGCGTTGTGGTGGGTGCCTGTAGTTTCAGCTGTGATGCCACAACACTCTACCAAGGATGTCATAATGAGACCCTGTCTCAAAAAAAAGAAGAAGTTTTTGCATGAAAAAAAAATTTTTTGCATGAAACAAAGCCTGTGTTAAGTTGTTACATTTGGAAATTTCCCCTTGTGGTATCATGCCAGTGCTCAAAAAAGTTGCCAATTTTGGTATTAAGGATGTTCAACCTGTACTATATAAAAGAGAGTCTACGACATTTCCTATCAGGTAGTTTTGAATGGTACAATCTAACTGTTGCTAGGTTCCTGGTGACAGAGAGAACATCTTAAGCCACTTTTACATTGATGTTTCATTCCCATTCACTTCCTCTTCTTATGCTGTATACATTGCATTGGTGTGACTTAACGGCCATCCTCTGGCTAAAAACAGAAGGAACTAGGAATTCAAACCTCTCCATTAGTTCCTGCTGCCAAGTCCCTGGAAATTTCCTCATTCCTGTTATTCCCAAGACCATTTTCTCTGCTTTTCCTTTAATTTTGTGAGCTACCCATATCTTTGTGAGCTAGATGCTACACTGAGCTATCATCCTACCCTCCTGGTTGGAGGTGTTGGAAAGCTAACCCTACATGTCTCAAACTCCCTTGAAATTAAGGCTCTGTATACAAATTAGTTCTTCCAATTAGATGCTCCCAGTGAGACTTTGGAAACAAGTCATCCTGCCCTCTTTTTGACTATTTCTTCTGGTAAACAAAAGCATGAAGATGTGAGATTTCTCTGAAGCATCACCTTTGTACTCATCCTCCAGCATTCTCCAAATTCGGCAACAGTGGTGGCAATAGAATGGCAGCCACAGTGGGCCCTTGATCCAACCTAGTTCCAAAGGTGGCCTAAAAGGGGATTCCTCCTGTGTTAGTCTATATCTGTTCCACAGTTATTCCTGGAAGTTGAGTCTAGAACCTTCTCTCTGCCTAACAATTTTATTAGCACCTAGTTCTCTATATTTAGTCTAGTTCTAATTAAAAATAACTATTGAAGTTTTACTTCTGTACCAAACTATGATTGACACACTTCCAACAAATTCCTGTCTTTCTTATGCTTGTGAAAGTCATTCTTTTGCTTGTAATCAAACAAGGCTTTCTCATAAGTGACTGCAGTGACCTTTGCAGAGGCTAAGTTTCAATAACAAAAAGAACTCAAGATTTGTTTAGAATCAAGAAACTTAAGTTTGGCCACTTAGAAGCATATGACCTTGGGCATGTCATTCATATTTCTGAGCCTCAGTTTCTTCATCTGTAAAGCAAGGACATTAACACCCTTTCCACAGGATGACTATAAGGATCAAGTACATTTAAAAGTAAAATCATGTGGCTCAGTGCCCATAGCACAGTGGTTACAGCACCAGCCTCGTACACCGAGGTTGGAGGGTTCGAACCCAGCCCTGGCCAGCTAAAACAACAATGACAACTGCAACAAAAAACTAGCTGGAAATGCCATGAAGGCTATGTTAACCAGTTTGATGAAAATATTTCAAATTGTATATAAAACCAGCACACTGTACCCCATGTGCATTAATGTACACAGCTATGATTTAATAATTTAAAAAAAAAAACTAGCCAGGTGTTGTGGTGAGAGCCTATAGTCCCAGCTACTTGGGAGGCTGAGGCAAGAGAATCACTTAAGCCCAAGAGTTTGAGTTAGCTGTGAGCTGTGATGCCACAGCACTCTAACAAGGGTAATATAGTATTACTCTGTCTCTGAAAAAACATTAAAAAAAAAAGTCAAATCATGTTCAATACCTAATGGGTATTCAATAAATGGTTGTTGTATCTGCACTGGTTTAATGATACAATTATCAATTATCTAGATATGTTACGACTTTTTTAATTAATAAAAGAACTCATGAATTAAAAAAACAGGGTTTTAGGGCTGTCAATTCTCTTGTTGATGTGCATGTATTGAAAAAATGGATGACTATCTATTCCATTGGTCTGTATGTATTAAAACATGCTTGACTATCTATTTTTCTTTTTCCTTCCTGGTAGTGGCAGAATGAAAAGTAGAACAGCACCTAGATCTTTGAACATGTTCTTGAGCCACTGAATTAAGTAAACTTGGTGTCCACTGTTAATTTGTTTGGTTTTCTGCCACTAAGCCAACTGGTCAGGATCCCTGGGAAAGAGATGCTGAGATGTGGTTGATTGAGAACCACCTGCAGTGCACCTGCAAGAAAGTGGACCTACAGGGCTGGCAGAAGGAACTGAAGTGCAATGTAGTTCTTAAAATTCTCGGCCAACCAATGGGGAACTCCTGGGCTGGGACAAACCATCAGAGCTGTCCCAAATGGAGGTGAGGGGTCTAGGCCTATAGACTCATTTTTATGACTCTTGCACTGACCAGTCATTGGGTTCACTGGGTATGAGTTGGGGCCAGGGAAAGTCTAGGGCCTCTTCAGCTGAGAGCAGTTACTAAAGAGCAACTCAACTGCTAACTGAGAAATAAAAATAAAATCCTGATCCTCTCAACTAACTAAATGGCCAACAGGACCCCAGAGAAACCTTAAAAACTGAGTTCTTGCCCATGACAGGACAGATCAGTCACACCTTCCTTACCTACTGACATTAGGCTTTCTTTCCTAGGAGTTAAACAAAAACTAGCCCTTCGCAAGATTTTCCTGCCACTGATTCCAACTGGCTGCCTGAAGCTGCCTCTCCTTTCTGCAGTTTTGTCACGGAGAGTAAGGAGCATTTCTTTCTGATGACCGTGGAGGGGTTCTGGTGTGTGGAGGCTGGGCAGTGAGTATCCTCACATCTTCTGCTTCACCTTTTGACACAGAGGGAGCAATTGCAGTACCATTAGATGTTAAGCCCCCACCTCTGTGTGAACAGGAGACACATAGAACCAGCTCGTTTACTTCCTATGTGTGTGTGCATCCCCCCTTCGTGAATATCCGTAGCTCCATCAATAACCTGCCGAATATCCACACTTAGCCAACCCACGCAGCATAAATGACTGCCTCATCCATCCTCCCTTGAACGGCCTGAGGCTACGCTTCTCAGCCTGCTGCACCCCTTATGAGAAATAAAGCTCTCCTTTCCAAATTTATGAACCTCATGATTCTTCAGTTGGCAGAATTAGCAGCAGAAATTGGCAGCAACTAGATGACTGCGTTGGTCCCGAAGGGAGATGGGGTGGCCCCTTAGAGCACCCACCACACACACAGAACCTCTAGTTCGGGTTGCCATGTACACAGATGGACTCTCATGGGAGAGGTATATGATAGTTAAATCTATTTACCACAATCAAAAATCCTAAATATTTTAAATCAGGAAACTGTATTGTCATTTTGGTTCTTAGAATCCTTGAGTTAGAAGACACCCCAGAGATTTCAGAGCTTACCCTTCTCATTCTTACAAATAAAGAAATTGAGTCTCGTAATATAGTGAATTCATTTTCCCAAGGTCACGGAGCCATATTCAGAAGTTTACTCTTTTGACTCATAATTCATTATTTGCCTCCAGCCTTGCATTTCCTTGGCAGACATGTCTGGCTAACAGGATATTATGCAAAAGTCATATATTCTATATTTATGAATTTAAATAATTCTGAAAAAGTACCCCCAAGAGTCTGACTTAATTATCAAGTTTTTGCATATATATTTTCTACTAGCATAATTGATTAAGCTATAAATGCTTCTACAAAATTAAACATAATCTTTTGTTATCCAAATACATTTAAGTCCCTGATGACAGACCAGAAATTTGTGCAATCCAACATTCAGTCAATTTCAAGGAAGATAACTAGTTTTAATAAAGGCTTCACCCGGATAATCAGTTTATGTTCATTAGTACATTATAATTTCATAGTTTTTTTACCTTCTGCACATGTATCACCTCATTTAATCTTCCTGGAAACTGACATAGGCAGAAAGCAAATTATTATCTCCAGTGTAAACATGAAAATACCTATCAAGAGAAACGAAATGGTTACTGAAAGACACACATCCAGTAAACAGTAGGGTCAGAGCAAAATGCAGGTCATCTGTCTCATACCCAGTGTGGAAAGCACCCTAACCTGATCCCTAATGAGTCATGACCTTGTGGAATCTCCTCTCCTTGCGTTCCGGTAAAACCTGTGACTTGCTTAGACTACAGCAAAGATGATGGAAACACCTTATTTAAAGTAAAGATGTTAGGATGTCACTTTTTTGTTTACATTTTGTTATGTTAGACTCTGTATCTAGAGAGAGACCCTCCTACCAGCCTTAAAGAAACAGTGGGCCATACTGTGAGCAGCTTATCTGGTGATCTACATGGCAGGGAACTGGAAGGAGCCCTCAGAAGGTGATACTAGGGGGTCTCTTACCAATAGCCAGCGAAACACTGGGGTCCTCAACTGAATTCTGTCAACAACAGAAGCAAATTCTTCCCCATCTAAGCCTCTAGCTGAGAATGCAGCCAAGTGGATACCTTGGATGGAGCCTGGCAAGACTCTGATCAGAGAGGCCCTCATTGTACATGAGACAGGCCCAGAGTCCGGACTAGCAGAAACGGAATAATAAACGTGTATTGTTAGAAGCTGCCTAGTCCATGTTCATTTGTTATATAATAAGAGAAAAGTATTACACCTAGTATTTCTTCCAAGACAGCCCAGTCAAAATCATACTCCTTCTACCTCATCTTACTCCCAGAGATCTATCATCAACCTCCTAAATTTAACCTAGATCCACCAATGATGAGATTTGTGAGCTTGGTCAAGTTACTTAACTCCATTTCTTCAGTAAAATAGAAATAGTAATAGTGTTTTTTTCGTGTCATTCTGAGGACTGAAGGAGCTCATCTATGGAAAAGTGCTTTTCAAATGCATATAAATATTGGCTTCAATAAATGTTGGCTATTAGCACTAGTCTTAATACTGGTGTGGGCATTTGTCGCTAACATTGTTCTCCATTATTTGTTTTCCAGTTTTCCTATAGTATTGAAGTTTTAACTGAACATAAAACTTCACGACCTTCCCAGCATTTAGAGATGACCACGTGACCATATCTCTGGCCAATGCGAAGTTGTGTGTGCAACTTCCAAGTTATGACAACTGCTGACTCCCCAGAACAACATGAAAATAACCTGTTGACAAAGCAAAACTGAATGCATTGCTTACTGTACTCTCTTAACAAAATCTTTATAGCTTCATGAAGGAGGAAATGTTAAAGGTGACACATTTATGAAATTTGCAAGTCTGGTTTCAGTGGGATCTTTCAGTTAGAGAAGTAGGAGTCGATTGGGATCAGGCAAAGTTTGTGAAATAGGTTTGGTGGACACCATGAGCTAGTGAAATGTTCACAGAACCCAAGCAGCCTTCCGGTTCTTTGCTGAGCCTTTTTGAACACTCTATTGTACTAAGAAAGGATATTTACTTTAATTGAGATCATATGAATAGCCTATTTTTATGATAAATGTATTTGGGGGAAGTCCCTGAAACCAAGTGCAAAATTATGTGCAGTTTTGCCTTCCTGGGCCAGAGTTTTCTGGAATGATAAAGCCATGTAACTACAGATTACCCACACTAAGATTATGTTAAGATAGACTGTTTGCTGTACTCTCTCTTCTAAAAGGAAGAGGCAGACCTTCCCTTTCCTTCTTTCCCTTCTCCTGCCTGGAATAGAAATGGTGGAAGCTGGAGCAGCCATAATGGATGTGGGAGGGAACCTGTGTACTGAGGAAGGCAGGACTGTAAGAAAGATAAAGAGTATGGCCCCCCAAATGTCAAGTTACCCTACCTGCTCTGGACCACCCAAATAGATCTTTACCTGAGAAATAAATGTAGACTCAGAAAGTTTTGAAACATGGCTTTTGTCCTTTATTTAAGAGAGTGATTAACAACCAGAATGAAACTGGGGGCTATTTCACCTAAATCTTTAACAAGTTCATTTTATGAGATGCCATTTATACATGAGTAGAACTGAAGGCCTAGCATCACTACCATGTTTCTGGGAGTGGTTTTAGTATCTTTAAGGGAAAGTGGCCATTGTACTGACACATAATTTTTCTAGAGGCCAATAAGGTACATAAAAAGGGTGATTCCTCTGTTTTACAAACCAAAAGGGGAAAAGATAACAGCAACAAGACAAATACACATCTAAAGGAGATATAGACAGACATTTAAACAGAGTCACAACATTTTTTCAGAAGAGCAAAGGGGAGTATGACATTAAAGGAATAAAGTACTGAGATTGTTGTTTGTGGAGCTTTTCACATTTAGAATATGTGCCACAAAGTTCTCTTAATCAGGGGGCTTCGTTACTCCCACACTGTAGATGGATAAACCCATACACAGGCAAAGACTGTTGTAAATTCTATAGCTGATATTAGCTCAGTAGTTTTCCAATTCATATCATCAGACTTGAGAAATCATTGATCCTGTAGCTTGAAGAAGTTCTTCAAGACTGTTATGAAGTTTCCTGATAGCCGTAGATACCAAGGGAAAACCCCATCTTACCTTATAGTTTAAAGCTGCCTTACAGTGGTGACAATTTACACTTTGGGGGTATTCAGTTTAAATATCAGTAATTTGCTGAAGAGTTAGGTTCACCTTATTTTAGTGATGACCTTGCTGTAATTGTGGTTTGTTGTCCACTGTCTCTGACTTCATAGCAGAAAGCAAACTTGAAAGACTATTAAAGAGAATTTCACAAGCTATCTGCAGTGAGGCAGATCTTTGTCCAGAATTCCTTCATATGGACTCAGTCTCCCACTGAGCAACTGAGCTGGCATGGAGTCCAGTATTGTCCTGGCAGCTCACACTTAGGATGAGAAGAAATTGGAACAGGAATGTATCTTGGATAAAGACAATAATGTGTTCTCAGGGGTTGGAACCATCACAGGCTGTCCTCTGATAGTGTCATCTGGCCTGCAGCCCCACAGTGCTTTGAACTGCAGCCCTCATATTCATCATGACAATTGGAAGGGCTTCAAGCAATTTGAGGCCTGCTTTTTTATTGCAGTTGGCTCCTTCAACTAACAGAGATGTGGGATGGAGTAAGCTGCCTAGATTCTGGTTTGTGACCCCATTTATGAATGTTAATATTATTTCCTCCATAACGTCAATATGTGAGCAATCAATTATCTCATATTCTTAGGAGTCATTACACACTTGTTCTATTAACAAAAATCTGAAGCTCCCATCCTAAATTGATAAGGATCCCCAGTATGCTAACACAAGCAACATCCTGTATCCCAGGGAACAAGCAGAATAGTTCACCAGGGAGGTTGCCCCAAGGACAAAGGGAGCAGAGGTATTCAATCTCCAAAGTCTGAGAGCTCCCTGCTCAGGAGCACTGCCACTAGAACAACTCCAGTTTCTGCAATGACAGGGCCACCAAAACCCTGCACGCACTTTCAGGGGACCTGGGAACTGGTCCACCTGTGTGCTGTTTTAGCACCTGAGGACAGGCTCATACTACCTACTACCACTGCTGCTTATGTATGCCCTTCCAGAACCTGAAGATAGACCTACAGCCTACGGCCACTGCCACTGACATTTCAAGCACACTGGATCCCTGGGGATTGATCCACCCTGCCCACTCCTGGCAGCACATATCACTGAAGGACCCAAGGACAAGCCCTGCTTCCACACCACCACTGCCATCTCCAGCACCTGAGAATGCTGCCTCAAGCCTAACTACTAGTCTACCCAGGCTGATGATTGCTGGAACCCATGTATGCCACCCAGAAGCCCTAAGAATCAGCATGCCCAGCTCACTGCCACCACCACTGGTGCCCACGGACTGGATTGTCTTGTGCCCCTGTCCCCAGAAAAGCCTCAACACAGCCTCTAATAATAACCATAGGCTAAGCCATTGAAGAACTCACAGGTGGCACTGAAGATGATTACAGGTGAAGAAATTATACAGAGACTATACCACTGTGCCCACCAAGAACCAAAGCCAAAGTGCCCTACCCATACAACAATATACATAATGGGAAAAAGTCTTTCCCTGAAAAAAAACAATTTATAAAATCAGAAGTTGCAACTATTAAACCAGATGCATAGCCATCAATGTAAGAATACAAAAGAAATGAAAAACAAAAAAAGACACCTGCAAAAGAATATAATAATTCTCCAGTAATAGATCCTAAGGAAAAGGAAATATACAAAATACCTGAAAATTAGTCCAAAATAATGCTATTAAAGAAACTTAATGGCTCAGTGCCCATACCTCAGTGAGTAGGGTGTCAGTCACATACACCGAGGCCAGGGGGGTCGAGCCCAACTTGGGCCTGCTAAACAACAATGACAACTACAAACAAAAAAAAACATTGGCTGGGCATTGTGGTGGGTGCCTATAGACCCAACTACTCAAAAGGCTGAGGCAAGAGAATTGCTTAACCTCAAGAATTCGAGGTTGCTGTGAGCTGTGACTCCACGGCTCTCTACCAAGGGTGACATAGTGAGACTCTCGTCTCAAAAAAAAAAAAAAAGAAAGAAACAAAGAAAAAACTCCATGAGATACAAGAGAACACAGATAAATAACACAAAAGATCAAGAAAAGAATTAATGATCTCAATCAGAAATTTAACAAATAGAAAGACATTATAAAGAAGAACCAAACAAAAACTCTAAAACTGAAGAATTCAATGAATAAAATAAATACAATTAAGAGCCTCAATGATAGACTACACTAAGCAGAAGAAAGAATTTCTAAACTTAGGTCTTTGGAAATAATCCAGTCAGACAAGAAAAAAAGAATAAAGAAAGCCTACATGAGACACCTATGATAACTAAATATTTAAGTTTTAGGAGTTTCAGAAGCAGCAGAAATGGCCGGGCATTGTGCCTTATGCCTGTAATCCTAGCACTCTGGGAGGTAAGGTAGGTGGGTCACCAGAACTCAAGAGTGGGGGACCAGTCTAAGCAAAAGCCAGACCCATCTCTACTAAAAATAGAAAACTAACCAGATGTTGTGGTGGGCACCTATAGTCCCAAGAGGATCACTTGAGCCCAAGAGTTTGAAGTTACTGTGCACTATAATGGCACAGTACTCAACCCCAGGGACTAAGTGAGACTCTGTCTCAAAAAAAAAAAAAAAAAAGAAAGAAAAAGAAAAGCAAAGAAAAGAAAAACAAGTAGAAAAAATGGACAAAATTATATAAACCCTATTTAATAAAATAATAGCTGAAAATGTCCCTAAATTTCTTACAAGACATATAGACATCAAGGTACAGGAAGTTCAAAAATCACCAAATAGGTTTGACCCAAAAAGATCTTCTCCAAGTTACCTTATAGACAAGTCAAAAAGGGAATTTTAAAACAGCAAAAGAAAAATGTCAAGTCTGTCAAGCCACATGTAGGAGAATCACTATAAGACTAATAGCATATTTCTCTGCAGAAACCTTACAGACCCAGAGAGAATGGAATGATAAATTCAAAGTCCTGAAAGGGGGTGGGGGGAAATCTGCTAACTAAGAATACTATACACATTAAAACTATCCTTCAAAAATGAAGGATTAATAAAATCTTTCCCAGACTAGCAAAAATGAGGGATTTTATCATCCCTATACTAGCCCTACGAGAAATACTTAAGATAGTCCGACACCTGGAAGTGGTTGGATGGTATCTGCCATCATAAAAATACACAATAGTATAAAACTTACTGGTAGAGCAGATACACAAATGAGAAACAGACAGAAAGGAGTCAAATGTTATCACTACAAAGAACCACCAAATCGTAAAGATGGATACCTAATGACCTGGGTAATCTAGCTAAGAATATTTCTAAGTCATACTTTGAAGATGTCAACAGGTTTATTCCTGCTTTGTATAGTCAAATGGAGATGAGAGAGAGAGAAACTGAGGAAAAGAATGTAAACAAAAAGGAGCTGGGAGTTGATAGTTTTGAGATTCTTCATCCTCTCTAGATGACAAATGATGTTAAAATGTAGAAATGACTTCTAACCAAAGATCAAATCTAAGCAAATGCCAAGAAAAAGAAATTGTATAAAGATGAAGTCAAGGGTTTGAATAAGTCTTGAACTGACTGTAGCCTCATGAGACAAGTTGATCTGGAGCATTTAACATGCAGCTCCCAGATTCCTGACCCACAGAAACTGTGAAATAAATATTGGTTTTGGCATTCAGTGTTAAGTTTGGGGGTAATTTGTAAAATGACAATGAATCACAAAGACATTGAACTTCTGGATAATAAGAGATAAAAACAACTTCCATTCAAAGAGAGCTGAAAAGCTTCTTCAGCCTTTGAGTCAGTAAGCGATGATAGACTCAATGCAATGTGCATGCCCCCTCAGCCAAGTAAGCCATCAGTGGACCCTGCCTTGTGCCAAGCTGGCCCACCCACCTTGGAAGTAGCCCACTTGCCCCTGAGAACCAGGCAGCTTACATTTTCCAAGAAAATACAAAAGCAACTGAAGAGCAACCAAATTTTCTAAATATCCCTGAGGATGCCTCTAGGCTTTCAGATGAAGCAAAAGACAGTCATAACATGGCACAGGGTGGCAATAGAAACTCCAGCCTCCAGGCATGCCTGGTCACTCATCCAAGTGGCTGGTGACTATGCCTTTGTTCTCTTCCCTCCTAGAACTTGTTCCTCAGACTCGATGACATTCACTCTCCAGTCTAGGAAACAGCAGCTGGGAGGACCTCCGAGCATCTCCGCAGACCTAGGAGGGACTAAATTTTCTCATCTGAACCTCATCTTTTCATTCATCTTGTCCACAGAAGGGCAAAGCAAGGGCTGGGCGTGTGGAGCAGGCAGGTGTCATCAGAAATAGGCTGGTAGTCAGAGGGGGAAGTTCATGCTGGGCAGGGAGTGCGGGATAGAAGGAAACAGAGGGCGTTTCTCCCTGTTCCTCACCCAACACAGATTTCTGGAGAGCAGTTTTTGACAGCATAATGGATGGGAATCCTAGTTGTGTGACTTCACCTTTCTGAGCTGCTATCAGATGAGGATGAGAGTTGCTCCCTTGCAGGGTTGTTACAAGAACTAAGTTTATATTATACAGAGAGTGTCTGATGCAGCAGCAGGTGCACAGCCACCAGTCAAAGCCTAGTAGTTATTACTGGCCATTGTTGTCTGGTTTTTGTGAGTAGGTGCCCACAGAGAAAATTACAATAATCATATCGGGGTAGTATTTTATAATTTCCAACCTATGTCACATACACTTTTCTCCCTTAGTCCTCCATCCCCTCTGACAGAGATTTTATTACTATTATTATTCCCACTTTTGAAGGAGAAAACTAGGAAGAAAGGAAGAAGTGGAGACAAAGGTGTTTGGGGGAAATTAACAGGAAGATAATTTCTTGCGAGTTTATGCTTACTCAGAAGTAGGAAGTAAACTATGCTCGCCACTTCTTTCCACTCCCAGGAAAAAAAAGCAACAAAATACACCCTCTCTGGCCATGACAGAGGAAGAACAGACACTGGAATCAGAAGCTCTGCACTGTGTAACAGGCTGCCCCTTACATGCTAATTTCCCCAACTCAGCTTCATCTGCAAAAATGGGGGGTAACATTAACACCTTCCAGATCTTGGTGCTCTGAAAATCAGATAAGGCATTAGAGGTGAAAGGGATCTTCAAGCATGGAATATATATATTTCAAAAAGGGAAGAGTAGGCTGCATAGGCTGAGTATTGCTAGATTAAACACTTCAAACAGCCTTTCTTACTGCAAGGTATCTTTCCTTTCCTAATGAATCCCCACTGAAGTGAGATTCCACGATTCCATAAAACTCCACGGTTTCCAAACTTATATGACTGTGGAATCCTTTTCCCACAGGAGTATAGCATAAAAGACTAAAGTTCATGCTAGAGTTTTGAAGAGGGGAAGAACCAAGTTGGATGTGCCACTGCCTCTTTCTAGCTGGGGGACTTGGGCAAGCTCCTTTTATCTGCAAAAAAGATTAGGTGAGATCATGCCCAGGCACCTTATTAGCTTTTTGCTTTTCTCTTTCCTCCCTTCTTATCCCCTCAAGGAGCCAGTTCCTACTGTAGCCACTTCCAACGAAAGCCCAAGTCAGGACCATGGGGAGGGTACAGATGAGCAGGCCAGCCTGGCGGAAAGCAGCTAGCTACACGGAATGCCATGGTTTTTTCTTCTCTCCTTTTGAAACTGGCTCTACCTGAGCCCAGCACCTGGGTGACAAGTTGGGCTTGATTTAAGAAGCTGAAAGAAAAAAAAAGTAGTAAGCAATTAGTATGGTTTGCAGAAAATGATATGAGGTGGGAAACGCAACAGGAGGAAGGCGGGAGGCAGCCAGGGAAGGTTAACAGGGCCCCAGGACAGATGCTGTTGTCCTCCAGAGACAGAGAGCTTCCTTCTCCCAGTCTGGCTTAGTAGTCTTGGCTACAGGGATCTGGGTCATGGGTTGAAAACTAAGCCAGCAGCTCTGATTGGCTAGGCAACCGCAACAATTTTAAGTGAATTTGGAGTGAGCCAAAGCCAGAAAAGCCCAGTGCGTCCTCTGACAGTTGGGACATGGTAGAATAAGAACATGGCGACAAGACAGGTCTACTGTGATTTTTGATCATTTTATCTCCCCCAGGGAGTAATTACCCAGCCCCACACACAGGCTCAGCCTCAAAGCTCAGTGATTTGCCACATGGAAGTAAGAAATCTCTGGCCAGTCCCTTGGCTGTGAGACAAAGAAAAGTCAGATTCAACAGAGAGGCCCAACAGAGTGTTGTGAGTGGCTAAGGCCAGTTCCATCCTCTTTACCCCTTGGATGTCCACAGCCCTCTCCCCTTGCTGGTCCTCATCACGGTAATAATTGGAGAGGCCTTCTGTGTGGGGCATGTTTCATGTGTCAGGCAGTATGCTTAGCACTGTTATGTGTATATCTATTACATACATTCTCCTTTTATCCTCATAACAGCCCTACAAAAGCAGTGTTCCTTTACTTAACAGTACTTGTCTACTGAATGCCTCCTACAGTGCCAGAAACTGTGCTATCCGTGTTGACAATTTCATGATGTATTTACCAATAAGAGAGGAACTACCATCCTCTTCCGCAGATTAAGAAACTGAGATTGAGAAAGCTAAAGTAGGTTTAACCAGATTACTCCTCTATACATCAGCCAGTTAATAAAGGCAGCTCCACAGACGCCCCTCCACCCCCACCCACCCAAGACTGTGTATCCCTAACCCTAGAAATGCGTGATAGGAAGGAAATAGCACTCCAAACATAAGTGATGTCCTTTTAACAAGAAACTGTGCTTCTTTTTTATTGTGAGGACAGCTTCTCTTGTTCAACAAGTAGTCACTTGTCTCCTAATAATCACTTCTAATTAGACAAGACGGCCAGCAAGTGTTTTCTCAGGAAGAGTTTTAACAGAGCAGATGTCACCAGCCCACCTCAGCACTTAGAGGAAGCTCAGTGGACATGGGAAGAGAAAACAAACTGAGGCATGAAAGCATTAAAAAATTTTCCCTCTGGCTCAGTGCCTGTGGCTCAACCGGCTAAGGCGCCAGCCATGTACACCCGAGTTGGCGAGTTCAGATCCAACCCAGGCCCGCCAAACAACAATGATGGCTGCAACCAAAAAATGGCCGGGCGTTGTGGCAGGTGCCTGTAGTCCCAGCTACTTGGGAAGCAGAGGCAAGAGACTCGCTTGAGCCCAGGAATTGGCAGTTACTGTGAGCTGTGATGCCACGGCACTCTATCCAGGGTGACAGCTTGAGGCTTTGTCTCAAAAAAAAAAAAAAATTTCCCTCTTTGATCAGTATCACATCCAGAATCCAGAATTGCGACGTTAGGATCAGAAAGGAAATCCATTCACTCCTCAAGGGCACCCTTTGGGGGACCTCCCCAGCATCACTCACTTTTCCTGGCAAGAACCCTAATTTTCATGAGGATAGCTGCACCTCGCTCTTAGCCTATTTTCTTTGGGAAGCTGCTGCCCCCCTAGCTCCACCCAGGCTCCCAATCCCAGTCCTCAGTCACTGCTTCACAGATGGGCAGCTGGGTGCCTGGCCAGTGCTGTCCAGGGAGGTGCAGGCAGAGGTTTGCTGAGGCTCCTAGTAAAGAAGCATCCTCGCTCTCCCACAGTAGTGCCCTCACTTTGAATTTGGGAGAAGTAGGGAGCCCCTGGCCTCAGAGTTGAAGCTCCACAAAGGGCAAAGCATACAGCCCGAAAGAGACTGAATCAAAAGCACATCACTGAGCCACTGAGTCAGCCCAACCTGGGCGCCCACCCTTACCTTGGACAGTCCAGCTACTTCAGAGCATAAATCCCCATGTGGTTTAGAACTATCTTAGTTGGGTAACTTACCGCAGAAGATAGTAGCCAGCATGAGGCCAAACTTGTCCTATCACACATAAAGAAACTGAGGTCCAGAAAGGTTCAACAACACACTCAAAGTTACAAATACAGGAGAGGAATGAGTCAAAGTCTTTCTGAAAGTTTCCAAAAGGAAGAATAGGATTCTAGTTTGGCATTTCCCTAAAAATGGACTTCTGTCACTGATTTCTATAGGTAAGAAGATCCCCTAATTGGAGCTGTCCAGCAACAAGACAGGTTACCCTTGAACAAGATGAGTTCCTGCCATAGGGAGTCTTCAAACAGAAGGGTACGAAGACTCTGACAGAGTCGCAGAGGGGATTTCAGTCTTGTAGAGGTGACTGAAGTAAATATCTCTAAGTGCACTGAATTCTACTCAGCTGCAGGGGCAACAATAAGGACACTCTGAGAAAATGCTATGCAAAGAACCTATGTTATTAAGTCCAAAACATCCCGGAAAGGAAAATACATAATAGGATGTAAAATATGTTAGCTTTTATTTAAAAGAAAGAAGATACTACAAATGTGTATTTCCACCCCCCCTCATCAGTATGCCATGAGTTTTTGAGCTGGATGAGGAGCTCAGGTTTTTTTTTCCTTGTGGTAAACCACACATAACACACACACCAGACATGCACACGTACCATAAAATCGACCATCTTAACCATTCTTACGTGTACGGTTTAGTGACATTAAGTCTGTCCATATTGTTAGGCCATCAACCTGCAGCACTTTTTCAGCTTGCAAAACTGAAACTTCATACTCATTAAACAAGTGCCCTCCACTTCCCCTCAGCCCCAGTCCTGACAACCACCATTCTACTTTCTGTCTCCATGATTTTGACCACTCCAAGTCTCCCATATAAGTAAAGCCATACAATGTATATCCTTTTGTGTCAGGCATATTTCCCTTAGCATGACGCTTTCAAAATTCACTCATGTTGTAGTATGTGTCCGAATTTCCTTCCCTTTTCAGACTGGATGATATTCCATCAGACATATATAGCACATTCTATTTATCCATGCATCCATTGATGATGGGCACTTGGGTCGTTTCCAACTTTTGGCTCTTGTGAACAATGCTGCTCTGAGCATGGGTATACAAAAAATCTGTTTGAGTCTCTGCTTTCAATTCTTTCAGATATAACCCAGAATTGGAATTGCTAGATCATATACGGCAATTCTATTTTTGATTTTTTGAGGCAGCACCACACTGTTTTCCATAGCAGCTGCACCATTTTACATTCCCACCAACAGTGCACAATGGATCCAATTTCTCCACATGCTCAGAGCTAAGTCTGGCCCTTCTGAAGTTGACATGAAGGCAGGACATCTGAGCAGAACCGGTCAGGAGACAGTTGAAGACACCTAGCACAGGTGACAGGGCAGTGCTACAGACAGACTCGGAATTTACCCAATAAGGAATGGCAGGCACCAGGAAAATAAATGAGTGCTGCTGAGCGTGGGGGAGGATGGGGAGGTGAGAAGGAGGCCTTGGGGGCTGGCCCAGTTGGGTGGCACATTAATTCACAAATGGCAGCTGCTAATTGTCTTTAGAAAGCTCATTCTCTAAGTTAAACATTCCTCTGCAGTCCCTGGATTTACTTAGCAAATGCATTTGCATGTTAAAATAAATACCAACTTACTTCTGATGGAGTTACCCAAAATCAAAATTAAAGACTCCAGTGATCGTTAACATCTGTGCAGCTGGATTTTTTTCCATTTATTTAATCCTTACAACAAGCCCGTGGTGTGGACATTATTCTTCTTGCTGCAGTCCCCAGTGAGGGAGACAGAGCGATGTGCACCCCAGGAAGAGAGAGGCTCTCCTGACTTCATGCCTTACTGCGGGGTGGAGAGGGTTAAAAGGGAGTGGTCAGATTTCAGATTCTGAGAGTGGTGCGTCTGCTAGTTGGCAGAACGCTGTGCATTAAAGTGTGTGCTCAGAGATCAGCAGCTGTCAGGGGTTTAGGATGAATAGGTGCACACCCATCTGTGGGTGGACGTGGATATCTGTCTCTAACCTAATTGCCAAAACTCATAGAAAGCACACCAAGAGTAAACCCTAATGTAAACTATGGACTGCAGTTAATAAATAACAGTGCCAGTATTGCTCATCAATCAGAACAAATGTGCCACACTTTAAAACAAAAACATTAGTGTGGTGAAAAAGCAAAGGTGCCACATTAATGTAAGACGTTAATAATGAGGGAAACTCCAAAAGAAGGGTGAAGGGCTACATGGGAGCTCTTGTGCTTTTTGGTCAACTTTTCTGTAAACCTAAAACTGCTTCAAAAAAATAAAGACTAGTTTTTAAGGGCATGAAACCTCCTTTGTGGTCATGTCTCTCCCATGCTACAGGAGTGTAAGGACACCCAGGGGGACAGGCCCAGCAGTGCTCTGGAAGCCTCTCTCCCCTGTCATCAAGGACCCCTCCAGGAGGAAGCCCTGGCATCTTGTTCTTTGCTCTCTGCCATCTCTCCCTCCACCTGGCAGCCGGCTGGACCAGGCCCTGCTCACTCATTACTGGGCACAAAGGTAAGCAAGGCCTCTCTGTGGATAGGTCCCTCTCCAAGTATATTCTACCTAGTTGTGATGAATGCATTGCATTAGTTTTGGATGTGAAGGCTGTTTAGGCCTAATTACACTGGGGGAGAATGTGTGCTTTGTGAGCCTGAGTCAAGTTCACATAATTTGAGCCTCAAGGTGGCTGAAAATAAAACATTGCTCATTTTCTTTGCTCTAGTCCCATACATAAGCAATTTTCTTGGGAGTCTCCTAGGAAGAAGGCATAGCTAACCCAGAGCAGAATTCTGATAGCCCTGGTCCTCCAGCAAAATGCCAACTCAGCTCCCATCTTCTCAACATTCCTTATAATATCCAATAATTGTACCTATTTTTACAGATGAGGAAACTAAGTCTTACTCATCCCAAGTAACTTGCTCAAGATCACACTTGTGGGTGGTAGAACTGATGCTAAAACGCAGGTCTTCTCATTCTAGAATCTATACTCTATTATTTGGCTCTACCTCTCTAGAGAAATAGGCCTTCTTTGATATTTAAAAATTTTATGTATGCATGCTTATGCTCACTTTATCAACATTTTAGTCTTCTTGGCTCGGCGCCTGTGGCTCAATGGGCTAAGGCGCCAGCCATGTACACCTGAGCTGATGGGTTCGAATCCAGCCAGGACCCGCCAAACAACGATGGCTGCAACCAAAAAATGGCCTGGCATTGTGGTGGGCGCCTGTGGTCCCAGCTACTTGGGAGGCGGAGGCAGGAGACTCGCTTGAGCCCAGGAATTGGAGGTTGTTATGAGCTGTGATGCCACAGCACTCTATCCAGGGTGACAGCTTGAGGCTGTGTCTCAAAAAAAAAACCTTTTAGTCTTCTTCACCCAGATCCTATGGCTCTCCATCTCTTAATGTGAGACAGAACCTTCTGCCCAGAGCTAGCCCTACACAAGAATCAAGAAAACTCATGCTAGAATGAGGGCAAGAATATTAGATCAAATACAAGTACCCAGGGCTTTATGTCCTTAAAGAGAATGATCTATTTCTGAAGGAAAAACAAGATGGATTTGGTCATTCAATAAACATTTATTGGGGCCTTGGGACTTGTAGACGAATAATAAATAGTCCCTACTGTCAGACAACAGGTTATTGTCTCAAGGTGAGAGTGAATGAAGATAGATTCACATGCAGGGCAATTACATGCAGGGCAATATGCAAAACATTTTACAACTGGAAGAGCATGGACGTCAACCAATCAAATACCCATTCAGAACACACTCCAACCATAAATAAGGTGCCTGGACCCACCTACGTGTAGTATCTGCTCAGGCTGCCAAACAAAATACCATGGACTAAGTGGTTTAAAGTACAAGTGTAGAGGCTGGGAAGTCCAAGATCAAGGTTACTGCAGGGTTTGGTTCTGGAAAGGGCGCTCTCCTGGGCTTGCAGATGGCCATCTTCTTGCTGTGCCCTCACATGGTAGAGAGTGAGACATACTCTGCTTACATGGTCACCAACCCTACTGGATTGGACCCCACTCTTATGACCTCATTTTACTTTAATTAACTCCTAAAAATCCTGTTTCAAATACAGTTCACATTGGGAGTTAGGGCTTCAACACATGAATTTGGGGAAATACAGTTCAGTCTGTAACACTAAATGTGCTCTGATGGCAGCATGACTAGTCTGTAACTGTTCAGGAAGAATTAAGCACAGGATGTTTAGGAGGAGAACTTACCTAGTGAGAGCATTAGCTACGAGGAAGTGGGAGGTAGAGGGGTTAACTTCTCAACGGGGTGCCCAACCTCAATCCTGGGACATCCAGGGGAGTTTGCAGACAATCCCTAGAGGTTCTTGAAATCCACAGAAGATGAAAAGAGCCAAGAGGTGCCAGAGAACCAAGCTGGACTGGGCCTATGTGGTCAGAGTCAACAGATGGGAGGGATTAAACTCTTTGAATAATGTTGTTAGATTAGGAAACCTGCTTTACTGTCCCCCCCACAGCCCCCTAAGTAGAACTAGATTCCCCCCCCCATTTTAAATACACCATCAACTGTTTACCAACCCCCTGTCACTTACCCAGTCTTTCTCCCTCTCTCCCTCCCTCCTTCTCTCTCTTTCTCTTTCTCCCCTTGGGATTCTTTGAACACTATCTTTTGCATGTGCACCTTTGTTAAAAATCAGTCAAAGCCTTCTGAAAAGGCCAGAGAGAGGCTGCTTTTTCTCAGTCTTACTTCTCACCTGAGTTAATATACGCCTTCCCCAGGCATTTTCTGACTTTGTTTTAAACTTGTGTTATTTTCAGCATCATTTTTCCAAACCGGCTTTCAAACCAGGTTGTGGTTCATGCACAAAAACCCCTGACAAGGGGACATTAGAGCTGGGTTTTGAAGGATAAGTAGGAGTATATCAGAAGGGGAAAAAGGAGAAAAAAGGCTTTCTAGAAAGTAAAATAAGCATATGCAACGATAAGGAGCTGTGAGAGGGCAAAGTACATTCAGAAATGACAAAGATTTGGTAAGGCTGTAGTGAAAGGTATATAACAAGGCCTGAGAGTAGTGGCCAGCTCAAGGGCCCTGCTAGGGAACATAGACATTGTTTGAAGGCATTTAGATTATTAAATAAAATTTTTTATTTAATCCTTCAACATCAATAGAGATAATGATTTACTACTCATACATCCTAGAGTACAAAATAAAATTTTATTTCCTTCTATTATTAATAACTTTTTCAGACTACAAAAGTAATATAGATTTATTCTCTATTTTAACACACAGGACATATTGCATAAAATAGTACTATACTGTATTTGGATGGTTTTCAAACTTTTTTAAATAAGCAAATCTCTGCTCAAAAGAATCCAGAGCTGAATCTTAAGAATTAGGAAAAGGTGAAGCTGGTCTGTTTGGTGGTGCGAGGGGAGTATAAGGGGCCAAAAGCCTCACTCTTTCAGTCTCCACCTCCTTGTCACATCCTCAGATCCCACTAAGGAACTCTAGGGCTCCCTATTGGGTCATTTTAAAAAGTCACTACCCTTCATAATAGATTTTCTTTTCTATAGAAAGAAACTGATTTCTTCAAACACTTTTTAATAACTAATACATGACTCACTGGGTATAAACCAAGGGCTATAGTAGGCGTTCTAGGGAAAAAGAAAAAAGAAATCACAACCACCTTAGGAAGTTCAGAGCTATTGCTGCCCTCATTTCACAGATGAGGATACTGAGGCACAAGAAGGCAAAGTACTTTACTTGAGGTCTCATAACTAGTAGGTGGAGCCAGAGGTGAACCTAGACAGCCAGAGCCTGTGGGTGTCCACCTGCTGATTAAGTATCTACTTTAACCAGACTTTCTGCTGGCTGTATGGTGAGAATTAATCCACAAAGAAGTCTGGGCGAGAAAAATAAAGTAGAAAAATCACATATAATATCTTCTCTAGTATAGCCCCTGGCACATGGCAGACATTCAAGAAAATATGCTGAATAAATTAAAAAAAGAAAGAACTTGTTCTCTAGCGCACTGGACACATTACATTTACCTAACTCGGTGCCCCACCCAACTTCTCTTTGGATAAACAATTGTGCCCTTGCTGGACTACAAGTGAAATTATACAGTCCACTGTGTGTCCAAAGAAATCACTTATAATGAGCAACGTGCAATGTGCTGATGTCCCAGGGCTGCAGTAACAAAGTGCAAGCATGCCTCATCTTACTGCACTTTACTTCACTTCACAGATATTGCTTTTTACAAATTCAAGGTTGTAGCAAACCTGTATCAGACAAGTCTGCCAATGCCATTTTTTTCAACCACATGTGCTCACTTCATGTCTCTGTGTCACATTTGGTTAATCTTTGCAATGTTTCAAACCTTGTCATTATTATTGTATCTGTTATGGTCATCTATGATCAGTGATCTTTGATATTCCTATTGTAATTGTATTAGAACAAGAAGAGTGTTCATATGAGATGGTCAACTTAATCAATAAATGCCTGTGTTCTCATGACTCCACTGAACACCTGCTCCTCCTCTCTCACTTTACTGCTGTTGGGATTCAAAAAAGAATACCCCAAAATGAAAGCCTCAGAGGCAAGCTTTTCTCTGACATTCTCCTGTCCTCCTGATTCCCATTTCCATTCTTTCCCAAGGCTAGTCAAAGAAACTAGAATCCCTCTTCCCCAAGACAAGTTACAGAAACCAGAACCCCTTTTCCCCAAAGCCAAAGCCATAAAATCTAAAAATATAACTTTGTCCACTGCCCTTCTGTGTAAAAACTGGCCATAAAGAAATTATCCAACCTTCCCTGTTTGACTGTAGGTCATAAGACCCCCATTCCAGAGAGTGTCCTGACCCATACCCAGAAGGAAGGAATGCCTGGCCAGAGAGCCAAGAAGAATCTAGACACTCCTGGCTTGGTTTCCAAACTAGGTCTATTAGTATTAGATCATACTCTTTGTGTCCAATCGTATTTCTATGTGATTGTCCCTACTTTGTCAAACTTAAGTACAAAAATCAATAAATTCACCAGCGGCGCCTGTGGCTCAAAGGAGTAGGGCACCAGCCCCATTTACCAGAGGTGATGGGTTCAAACCCGGCCCCAGCCAAAAACTGTAAAAAAAAAAAAAAAAAAAAGGACAGGCCAGGCGTGGTGGCTTATGCCTATAGTCCCAGCACTATGGGAGGCCAAGGCGGGTGGATTTCCAGTGCTCACAGAGTTCAAGACCAGCATAAGCCTGAGTGAGCCAGAGTAAAAGACCCCGTCTCTACTACCAGGAAAGAAGACCGCCAGGTGTTGTGGCGGGGGCCTGTAATCCCAGCTACCGGGGAGGCAACTGGCATGAGAATCACTACAAGGAAGGACAATGAAAAAAAAAAAAAAAAAAACATGGAAACTAAGAAGAATGTAAGCCAACTGAAATTAAAAGCAAAATTTAAAAAAAATAATAATAAAAAGGACAAATTCCCCTATCTCTTTGGTTTTTCATTCTGAAGACTCCAATGTATACAGTAATAAATTTCTATGCAGCCAGGAGCAGTGGCTCACACCTGTAATCCCAGCACTCTAGGAGGCTGAGGCTGGTAGATTGCTTAAACTCACCAGTTCTAGACCAGCCTGAGCAAGAGACCCCATCTCTAAAAATAGCCTGGCTTTGTGGTGGGCGTCTATAGTCCCACCTACTCGGGAGACTGAGGCAAGAGAATTGCTTGAGCCCAAGAGTCTGAGGTTGCTGTGAGCTGTGACACCAGAGAACTCTACTGAGGACAACAAAGTGTGACTCTATCTGAAAAATAAATAAATAAATAAACTTCTATGCCTTTTCTCTAATTAATCTGCCTTTCGTGAGTTGATTTTTTCAGTGAATCTTCAGAAGGCAAACAGGAAGCTCTCCCTGGGCCCCTATATTACAGTATTTGCTTTCTTGCAGTGATCTGGAACTGAACCAAGAATATCTTCAAGCTATGACCGTACCACAAACTGGGTGGCTTAAAATAACAAAATTTGTCCCCTCACATTTCTGAAAGCCAGAAATCTAAGATCAGGGTGATTTCAGAGTTAGTTTCTCCTGAAGCTCTAAGGGAGAAATTGTCCCATGCCTTTCTCCAGTTTCCCATGATGGCTGACAATCTTCGGCAGTCTTTGGCTTCCAGATGCGTCACTCCAACCTCTTCATCTTCATGTGGCCTTCTCCTGATGTCTCTGTGTCTTCATTTGACTGTCTTCCTAAAAGGACACAAGTCATACTGGATTAGGGGCCCACCTTACTCCAGCATAATCTCATTTTTGCTAATTACATCTGTGATGACCCCACTTCCTAATAAGTTTCCATTCTGAAGTACAATATGTTAGGAGTTCAACATATCTTTGGGGGGAGACACAATTCAACTTATAACATACAGCTTCACAAAAATATCATTTAGGAGTCCCATGAGCACAAAGCAGTTTCTCTTGTGAGCAACAGCTCTGGGGTGAGCTCTCTAGCATGTACTGGAGTGTGATCAACACGTCTCCTGCAGGTGACAGAGAGTGCTGGGGTTGTAGGTATACATTTTGAGCAAAACAAGAACTTAGTAGTTGAGAACAGAGGCCTTGCATACAGAATCCCTGGGGTTAAGTCCCAGCTCCCACTTTCTAGCTGTGTAAGGGGATAAGTTTCCTAAACATGCTATGCCTCAGTTTCCTTATATATAAAATGAGGATAATAATAATACCAAATTCACATCTTAGACGGGTACAGGTGAAACTTACTAAATGCAGAATACAAAGGTCTTAACACAATAACTAAGAAAATGCCATGAAGGCTGTGTTAACCAGTTTGATGAAAATATTTCAGATTGTATATGAAACCAGCACATTGTACCCTATGGTTGCATTAATTTACACAGCTATGATTTAATAAAAAAATAATAATACCAAACTCATAGTTAACGTGAGGATTAAATGAGGTAAAACCTATAAGTGTATAATATAATCATTATTTAATAATTTCTAATTAGCTATAATAATAATAATTTGGCATTATAGGTATAAAGATAATGACTACAGCATGGGGAGTGGATGACATGGCAAGTGAGAGAGAACAGGGATATGGGAACACCAAGATGTAAGGATCAGGGAAGAAAGGGGGAGAAAGAGCTGGCAAAAGAGACAGAGAGGAAATGAGGAAACCTCATTTCCAAAGAAGGTGCCTGAAGAGATATTTGTACACACATGCAAAGAATAAAGGAGCTAGTGCTGTGGTTAAAGTGTCCCCTTCAAAGTTCATGTTGAAATTTAATGTCCAGCGTCATGGCATTGAGAGGTAGGGCCTTTAAAAGGTGATTAGGTTGTGAGTGCTTTGCTCTCACCAAGGGATTTTTGCCATCAAAGGTGGGAATGTTTCTGATAAAAGGATGAAGCTCAGCTCCCATCTTCTCTCTGACTCTCCACCTTTATTCTTTGCATGTGTGTACAAATATCTCTTTAGGCACTTTCTTTGGAAATGAGTTTTTCTCATTTCTCTTTCACCCTTCAGCCACGGGATGCCCTCACCAGATGCCCACACCATGCTCTTGGACTTCCCAGCCTGAAGAAACATGAGCCAACTGAATCTCTGTTCTTTATAAATTACCCAATCTGTGGTACTCTGTTAATAGCAGCAGAAAATGAATTAAAACAACTAGTACTGTATTTAAAAAGTGCTTGGAGACTGGGCTCTGTGGCTCACACCTGTAACCCTAGCACTCTGGGAGGACACGGCAAGTAGACTCCTTGAGCTCAGGAGTTCGAGACCAGCCTGAGCAAGAGTGAGACCTCATCTCTAAAAATAGCTGGGCATTGTGGCAGGTCCCTGTAGTCCCAGCCACTTAGGAGGCTGAGGCAAGAGGATTGCTTGTGAAGTTTGAGGTTGCTATAAGCTATGACACCATGGCACTCTACTGAAGGCAACAAGTGAGACTCTGTCTCAAAATAATAATAATAATAAAATGAAATTTCATTCATTTAAAAAACAGTGTTTAGAACAGTTCTTGGCACACAGGAAAAAACACCTAATGTTATCTGGTATTATTACGGAAGTCAAGCTCTTAACAATTTTGTAACTCATTTGTAAAGGGGCCTCAGTTTCAACTTCTCATTTTGGCAATGCAAGTTGGCAATGAATGTCTTCCTTTGTTCTGAAAAACTGAGTATGCAATGTGGAGGTTTCACCAACAACGGACTCCTTAAATACAAGAAGTTAGAAAAATGGCCAGGTATGTACAAATTTGTCTAGGTATATACAAACAGTCTCAAACTTACAATTTTTCAACATTATTATGGTGCACAAGTAGGGTATGTTTGCTCAAGGCCATTCTTTAAATTTTGAATTTTGCTCTTTACCCAGTGCTCTGTGGAATGGTGCTCTGTCCTGAAGCTGGGCATCATCAGGGAACCGAGGCTCCCAGTCAACCTCTAGATCACAAGGGTAAAAAACCAATGCCCCACAGTGTATGGTGTTGCCAGATGATTTTGCCCAGCTGTAGGCTAATGTAAGTATCCTGAGCACATCCAAGGCAGGCTAGGCTCAGCTATAAGTTTGACAGTCTAGGTGTTTCAAGCACACTTCTTACTTACGGTATCTCCGACTTACTTTATTGGGACAATTCCACCACAAGTTGGGGGGCATCTGTATGTGCGTTGAAATAGCCTGGTAAGGATGGATCCCAAAAGAATGACACCATACAGTGGGATCATTATGGGATGAAGAAAAGGCTCCATTTCTTCTCTATGTTGTTTCTTTTTCAGTTCTCTACATAATACTTTCTTCATTTCCTAATCATAAGAGCAACCACAGAGTTTTTTTTTTTATAGTCATATCTGGGCAAAGGACAGATATGTAAGCCCAAAGGAAACAGAAATGCACCCGTGTCCTTTCCTCTTTGCTCTCCCCTCAGGACGTACCGGAGAAATAAAAAAAGCACCAACTATTCACCATTGTCCAATGTGAGATGACACAGGGATGACTCAAAAGTGGCTTCTGTCACCAGGTGGTTCCTGAGATAGGAAAGGGCTTGAGCGCCAGCAGCCACCACCCAGCTTTGCAGAGAATCCTCACTCTCTAAAGGAATGGGGGGAGGTGCGAGGTGTGGAGGTTGAGAGAGCTGACAGCATGTTCTGACCCTGAACGTGAGGGTCTTGCCTAATTAGCGGTATTAATTGCCAAGAAGCAACTCTAAGCAAACAGGCAGACCCAGCACACTGTGGCATCAGAGACTATCCAGGTTTAGATGCACCCTCCCCAGTCCAGCTTCTTCCCTGCCCCACCTGCAATAAAAGTCAAAACCCCTCAGCACCAAGATTGCTTTTACTTTTAGCTCCGCACAGCATTCTACAGAGGCAGGGACATAGACAATGAAGTGCTTTGATTATTTTAACTGCTACTTCTTGTATTCCCTGCCCAGCATCTATTGCTCCCTTTCCTAGCACCAATGTCCCAGTTTCCCTTTGGGGATCCACCCCTCCCCCACTTGTGGTAGAACTGTCATTCAGGGCGACCTTCCTTCGGGTGAGCGCTGAGCTCAAGCTAAGCCAACAGGATGCTTCTTCCTTGAATGGGGACAGGGCAGGTTTCCAAGTCACAAGTCTTTCTACTGGCTCTTTTCCCCAAAATCCCTAAAGCCAAAAGGGCTCCTACTCTTTTAGAGACCTGGTTCTGCAGCTTCTCTCCATTCCTGAGCTCCCAATGTCCTCTACTGGTGTTGGGACATATATGTTAGGATTTTTTTCCACATTTTCTGTCTCATCACTCCCCTAGTCCTTGTTATGTGGGTCATTACGGAAATCAAGAAATGTACATCAATGCAGAAGAAACAAATGAAGCCTTCCCAGTAACAATAAGCCAAGAGTTGATACTTGCAGAGCTGAATCAGAAAGGATGCTGTCATCTTAGAAGGGTACAGGTGAAACTTACTAAATGCTGAGTATAACTGTCTTAACACAATAACTAAGAAAATGCCATGAAGGCTATGTTAACCAGTATGATGAAAATATGTCAGATTGCATATGAAACCAGTACATTGTACCCCATGATTGCATTAATGCACACAGCTATGATTTAATAAAGAAGAAAAAAAATAAAAGGATGCTGTCCACTGTGTTTCTTGGAAGTGAAATAATGCACCATAACACGGTCTGTCTCAAAACTTTCATAGTGACCCACATATATTGTAGAGTCACTCTAAGCTCCAGGACTAACCTCAGTCAGTTTTTCTCTCTCTCTTTCCTTTGCCTGTCCTTTCATACTGAGGCAGGATTCTAATCTGATTGTGGGTCAAAAGACTCTCCTTCCAGAGAGGACCCTGCCCCATACCCTGGAGGAAGAATTGGAAAGCTACACAGCAAGGCCGAGAAGAAAAGAATGTGAACAGACAGGCTTCTGAGTTTAGAGCACGTGCTTTTTCTCCGATCACATTTCTACACGGTTGTCAACCATGCCTATGTACTGAAGCCTCCATAAAAGCCCGAGAAGACTGGTTCAGAGAGCGTCCCAGCAGCTGAACACACTGGATTTCCTGGAGGGTGGCTCCTGGGGAGGGCAGGGAAGCTCAGTGCCCTTCCCACACCTCTCCCTATGCATCCCTTCATGCGCGTCCTTCAAACATAAGGGAGTGTTTCCCTGAATTCTGCGAACCACTCCAGCAAATTAACCCAACCCAACCCGAGAGGGGGCTGTGGGAACCCCAACCCCAGTCGGTCAGACATCCCAGAGGCCTGGACTTGTGGGATCTGATACCATCTCCAGGTAGGAAGTGTCAGAATTGAATTAGAGGACACAGCTTGTCGTGTGGAGGGACAACAAAACAATTTGGTCACGGAAGTTTTCTTCTGTGTTGATGATTGTTATAGTTTAAAGTTTAGATAGGCGGTGCCTGTGGCTCAAGGGGTAGGGCCCTGGCCCCATATAGCGGAAGTGGCAGCTTCAAACCCGGCCCTGGCCAAAAACCACAAAAAAAAAAAAAAAAATTTAATTTAATTTAAAAATTAAGTTTAGAGAAAAACACAGTTTGAGAGTAGTTTTCACAAAGCATCTCACCATAAAGCCCTTTTTAATTTAAGGAAGCCAGAATCCTGTTTGTGTCACTTACTCCCAGTGAAACCAAATTTGCTGTTTCTTGTCAAGAAAAAACTCAGGGTCGGCTCCTGTAGTTCAAGTGGCTAGGGTGCAAGCCACAAGGAGCTGGCGGGTTCGAATCCAGCCCGGGCCCACCAAACAACAATGACAACTACAATAAAAAAAAAAATAGCCAGGCACTGTGGTGGGTGCCTGTAGTCTCAAGCTACTTGGGAGACAAGAGAATCGCTTAAGCCCAGGAGTTTGAGGTTGCTGTGAGCTATGACACCACAGCACTCTACCCAGGGTGACAGCTTGACACTTGCCACATGTCACTTCTGACACTTCTTGCCAGGGCCCAGGACTGGCCAGGTCTCAGGCCAGCTTAACTAGGTTCTGGACGCGGACCGCTAAGTTACCTTGCTCAGGTTTAGTTTCTCTTAGGTGCCTGAGGGCTGTCTACTTTAGCCGAACACAGAGAAAGAAAGAGAGTGTGAGTCTTAGAGAGAGTAAAGCAGTCTTCTTAGAGAGATAGATCTTAGTCTTTAGCAGAGCTTGGTGATCTTCAGCAGAGAGACGCTGTGCGTGCTGGTGTTCTGCAGGCAGGAGAGGAGACAGAGTCAGAGTTAGCGAGTCCGTGATAGAATGCGCATGCTCCCGACTGCCTCCTCCTCTGGCCTAATATAAGGCTGATCTCCTGCCTGTCAACACCACAGGTGTAGAGACTGCCAATTCACCACTGCTCTCATCTCCCGAGCCCTCCTGCTTGTTAGGAGAGCTAAATCCCTCTCCATGCCCTTTCCACCCAGGTGTTCCATTATTTAGCTACACAGGTATTTCTTATAACCCTCACTCCTCCTAGCCATAGGCTATACCGGCTACAACAGACACTCTGTCTCAAAGAAAAAAAGAAAAGAAAAAACTTAAATAAAATTGTTAGGGAAAGTAGTCTTATTCAAAGGTTTACAAAAGAGAGAGAGAAACAGGAAGAAGAAAAGCTACTTTGGGAATTACGTGATAATTATTGTATTTGTTTATAAATATTCTTTGGCTGTGTGTACAATATTTAGATACACTATGTTCATTGCACTGAGAATCTTTGTTTTCACAGAAAAAAAGGAAGAAGCTTAAACAAAATCAGTGAGAATAACTGGCATTGATTTGGGTTTTATCATTAATAAATTATTTCTACACTTGTCTCCTCTGATCTTACCCCAAACTGAAAGCTCAGAGAGGTTCATTGACTTGCCTAAGGCCACACAGCTATTAAATGTTCAAACAGAAACTTCAAACTGTATCTTCAGCCTCTTGCACCACAGCTCTGCAGCCTGGAGGGGACTCTCAGTGGCATCGCTCCTGCCCGCCCCAGTCAGACCTTCAGTGGCTTTCAATTTTTCTGTACATGCGGCTGCTAAGCAGGTATTTTACAAGTTCCTCAAGCTCAAGAAGAAACGATTTCTCCTGCCCTTCCTTTCCAGGCCAGGCTCTCTCAGGAAATCTAAGTGTCAGACTTACTGCCAGTTCTCGACCTCTCATGAAAGTGCAGTAAGAAGGGAAAATGTGCAAACCTCAAGCCTCACAGCTTTCAAGTCCCAGCCACTAAGGAGGCCAAGGTGGGAGGATCACTTGAGCCCAGGAGTTTGAGGTCACAGTGAGCTATGATCACGCTACTGCATTCCAGCCTGGGCAACAGAGGGAGACCTTATCTCTAAAATAATTAATTGATTAATTAATTTTTTAAGTGAGTGTGGCTACTGGAAATTTAGATGAAGTGTCCTCTGTGGCTCACATTGCATTTCTTTTGGATAACACTCACTGGAATGTAGGCCGCTCAGCTCTTGGTTCCCCTGAAAGCAAAGCTGAGGTCAAATTCAGGAACCTATAGTTTATTCTGGAATGTGATACCAGGAAGCAGGAGTGAGGACCCAGGGAAAGCAAAAACCAAAGAAAAGTCAAGGTAAGTGTTCATTATCAAGATTGCTGCCACCAGTGACAGGGACTCCATTCCATGGGGACTTCCCGAAAAGCTACAGGATGCCTCCCAGAAATGACTCCTGAGACACAAGAAGCCAGGCCTTTATCCACCAACAGCGACCCCCACTGAGAGCCAACCCCAAGAGTATTAAGTTTCCACACTTCTAAGCTGCATTTGTGCCTAGGACAAAGGGGCCTCTGCTACATTGAGGGGCAAAAAAAAACACAATTTGAGTCTCAGGTAAAAAACTGATGTCTGAGGCAAGTCTGAAATCTTAAGAGACTGCTCATCACATCCAAGGCTAAAATCAGGAGTAGACCAAAGGGATATTATGAGTGCACCAGCTTTTAATTCCCAAAGCCTACAACAGTGCCTGGCCTATAGTAGATATTCAATAAATATTTGTTGAATAAATGAAAGAAAATATGTTTATTCAAAAAACACATGTTGAATAGCTGCCACGTCCTCAGTATACGCATATTCGGTATGTGATACCTATTTTCGCTGTTATCCATTTGAGTATCATCCCAGAATGCCTGGCCTCAAATTTCACTAGGGTTTTCCAGCCAGAAATTGCTCTTCACACTTCTTAATAAGCAATAAATATCAAACACCTCAATCTTCTCCTGGATGTCATGGCAACAAGTATTTTCTGCACCTCCCTCCAGAAAAGCTCAGATGGCAAATGGGATTAGAAAATTCAGAATATGAGTTTCCCCAGCAAGAAACATTGTCTGTTCCTCCAGTTGACCATACTCTATGGGAGCTGGACAGCGTGAGATGTTTATTCCCAGCCCATAATAGGGGTTCAGCAGATGTGGTTCTCTCTCCTCCAATAGGACCTATTGTCTTTCTTTGTGCACACAGCAAGTGCTAATAAATGCTTAACTAGCACCTCCCAAACTTTCATGGAAAGAACCTGAAAACCCCCTGCTACCACCAGCTCAGTACCCAACCAGGAACTCTAGCAGGCCTTAGGCAAATGCTTACAATGTCAACTTTCATAAAATACCAATGTTATCATATTTTATAGGCATAACATGGGTTTGTTGCTAGTATCAACAAGCGTCTTTAACTGAGCCAGTACAATTTCCACCTTGTCTTACTCCATTTGTGCCACGATTATAATACCTGGGTCATTTATAAAGAACAGAAATTTATTTCTCTCAGTTCTGGAGGCTGGGAAGTCCAAGATGAAGGCTCTGTAGGTTAAGTGTCTGGTGAGGGCCTGGTCTCTCTGCTTCTAAGACGGCACCTTGTTGCTGCATCTTGCAGAGGGAGCAATGCTGTGTGTCACACAGCAGAAAAGCAGAAGAGGGAGAACACGCAGCATTCATTGCAGCATGAATCCATTCAGTGGGTGGGGCTCTCAAGTCCTAAACACCTCCCATCAGCCCCCACTTCCCAACACCGTTGTATTGGGGGTTAAATTTCCAATGAATACCGGAAAGGGAAAAATTTGGAAGGGACAAAAACCTCGAACTGAAGCGTACCTCTAAGCATAGGCCCTTAACTATCCACACCTCTTGCTACTGTTCACAACATTCACCACGTCAGAAGACAGATCTTCTAGCTGTAATTAGAGAAAAGCTGTTCCTTCAGCTTCATCAAAGGATGATACCTTTTGATTCCCTGTGCAAATCCTCTAGTCTCACAGCAGGCAATGAAACCAAAGTGTAAATGGGTGATTTTAACACTCTGAAGGGTCAGAAAGGTATTGAAAGAGGGCAAGAGGCAGGGACACCGCTAAAGCAAAGAAAAAAAAAAAGCAAGCGTAAAAACAATTCCCAAATGGAGAACTGTCAAGCAAAACCGTCCTGGAAAATATGGTTCTAATGTATGGAGGCTGTGACCAAGCCAAAGCCAAGTGTCTATTGAATCTTAATTCATTTTCCACTTTCTGGGCACAAGGGAAGACTACAATTCCCAGCAAGCTTTGTAGTTAGTCTGATGCCACATGACCAGTTCATGCACAATATACTTTTGCCTTTGTCACAGACACATTAGAAACCACAAGTTGAGACAGTGGCACAGGGAACAAATGCAGAGATGACAGTTGCCCTGCAGAGTCACCACACTCTCCATGAGGCACAGGCTGAGGTGCTGAGAGGGTTTGTTCCTATCAGCCAGGTCTATAGTGAACAAAGCAGAGACTTTGTGCCTTCCCAGTCAATATGGAAAGAGTGTCATAAAATGTTCAAGAAGGCTTAGTCGAATGGGACATTTAAAAATTACATAGTTCAGATAAGTGGAGGAAATCATAATATTTCATTCATCTAGTATTCATATGCTTAATCTAAGTTTCCTCCTCTATGAGATGCAAATAAGAATAATTCCTACCTCAGGAAGCTGTCATGACGTTTGTAAGAAATAATTTATTTAACAAGTATTTATATAGTATAGCCTAGCAATGTTCTAAGTTCTTCACCAGTGTTAACATAGATAATCCTTGTATTAGTTTTCCAGGGTGCTGGAACAAATTATCACAACTGGGTATCTTAAGACAATAGAAGTTTATTCCCTCACAGTTGTGGAGGCCAGAAGTCTGAAATCAAGGCATCAACAAGGCCATGCTCTTTTTGAAGTCACTAATAAAAACTACTTTCTTGCCTCTTCTGGCCACTGGTGGCTCCCAGAAATCTCTAGAGGTCCTAGGTTTGTGTGTGGGTCATTATGAAAGTTTTGAGATACCCAAAAATCAAGAAATACAAAATCCACTCAGACAGAAAAACTGAAGCCCTCCCTACAACACAGGCCAAGCAAGTCAAAATTTGCATGGGTCAACCAGAAAGGCTACTGCCAATTGTGTTTCTTGGAAGCGAAATAACGACCATAAAACAATCTGTCTCAACACTTTCGTAGTGACCCATGGAGCCGCATCATTCCAATCTCTGCCTCCATCTGCACATGGCCATCATCCCTCTGAATGTGTCTGTGTTTCTGCACCCAAATCTCTCTCTCCTTTCTCTCTGACCGTTGCATTTGGGGCCCATTCTAATCCACTATGACATCGTATTAACTAGGTTAAATGTGAAGAAGACATTCCTTCTAAAGAAGGTCACCTTCACAGGTATTGGGAGTTAGGACTTCAACAAATCCTTTTGGTAGACACAACTCAACCCATTAGAATCATCCTGTGAGATGATTACTAACATTATTCCCATTTTACAGGTGGTGAACCTAGATACAAAGCAGAAACATGCCCAGGGCAGGCCACCTAATTCCAAAGTTTTTATTGGGACACTGCATTGTATTTCTGAGACGATGCAAGCGAGGCACTTGCCTAATTAATGTTAGCTGTGTCATGTGCCAAGCTCAGTGCCAGAGACTGGACAAACATAGGCAGGACAGACTTCCTGCTTCCCTAAACTTACAGTTTACAAGAGGGAATAATAAAACAAGCGCACGCATAATTCAAAGTAGAGAGCTCTGGTTGTTACAGAAGAGATTAAGCAAAATGCTAAGGGTTCAAAGGAATAAATCCTAAGGGAGCAGAAATTACACTATAGAGAAAAAGGATTCAACTGGGACATTTAACAGGTGATGATGGGAGTGGATTAGGAGCATACAAAACGACAGCAGTATTAAGAAAAGCAATATTTACTGAGTACTTGCTTTATCCCAGGCACTATTCTAAGCACTTCTTACAGGTTACCACTTTACTATTTTGTAAGGTCAACACCGCTCAACCCAACACAAAGGAGGTGCTCAAGCAGAAAGGAGGCAGGGAACACTTCATCCTAGACCAGTGTGGAGTAACTGAAGGCTTCTGAAAAGGGATGGGGGATCAGGAAGACAAGAAAGTAGGGCATGTGACAGAGATTCTCTCCCTGACAAAACTGAGTCAGACTCCTCTGAGCGATGACGCCTCTTAGTAATCGCCATCCACTCACCCCCACCCTGCTCCTTGGCTGTAAATCTCCACTTGTATTCAGAGTTGAGCCCTGACTGCAAAACCCACATTGCAGCTGTCTCTCTTGAGTAAAATCTTCCTTGCCATCTTTAACAAGTGCCATGAACACTTTTTTCTTTAACACATAAAAAACTCAGTCCCATCACTTCTGATTTGACCATAACTGGGCCAATATTTATTCCATTATCAAGACAACCAGAGTAGCTTTCTTGAAGTTTTACAATTCCAGCTAATGGCAAATAAAAGATTCCCCCAGATGACCAGCATACCCCACATAGAAGGACTGGTCATTAATTCTTTTTTTTTTTTGAGACAAAATCTCACTATGTCACCCTCGGTAGAGTGCAGTGGTGTCCCAGCTCACAGCAACCTCAAACTCTTAAGCTGAAGCAATTCCTTTGCCTCAGACTCCCAAATAGCTGGGACTACAGGCACCTGCCCAATGCCCAGCTATTTTTTGTTGCGGTTGTCTTTGTTGTTTAGCTGACCCGGCTGGGTTTGAACCCGCCAGCCTGGGTGTATGTGGCTGGCGACCTACCCACTGAACTACAGGCACCGTCCTTTGAGGAATTTTTTAAAGAAAGTTCATTTGGTGACAGTCTCATTCCTCCATTGCAAAATTTTCATTAACTGAGTGGTTTCATCCATCGATAATTCTTTATCAGCTGCAAAATGGCAGCTTCATAATTATATGATCCTGTCTGAGTCTATTTGGGTTGCTATAATAACATATCATAAAATAGGTGGCTTATGAACAACAGACATTTATTTTTTCCACTTTTGGAGGCTGAGAAGTCCAAGACCACAGCACCTGCAGACTCGGTGTCTGATGAGGACCTGCTTTCTGGTTCAGAGATGGTGTCTTCTCTGTGTGTCCTCACAGGGTGGAAAGGGCAAAGCAGCCATCTGAGGTCTCTTTTACAATCCCAGTTATGAACACAGAGCCACCTCCCAAAGGTGCTACCTCCTAAAGCCATCATTTGAGTAATTAGGTTTTTAAGATATGAATGGGGCCGAGGGTATACACGTTCAAACCTTAGCACATTTCTTCCACATTTATTAGCTAGAAAGGTCCACAAAGGCCTTTCCTTCATCACTAAGCGCTATCTACATATCTAAAAATACAGTTCATTCCGGGAAGGCAGGATGTATGCTTAATTCTTTTCATTGCCTTGCCTCCCTTTTTAGTGTAAAGAGGTGAAGATCTAGTTCCTTATAGTTTATTTGCAGATTTTTTTTTTAAATCTTTTAAAAATTTTTCTCTTTTTAATGTATCCATTATAACTCGTGGGGGGTTATATATTAAGTGCGTGTCCAGACAATTGTATCCATTGTTATTGCTGATGCTTATGTTGTGGGAGTCACTTCCCGTGAGCTCCTGTGTCCTTTTGATGCGACCATTAATCTTCAGTGGCTTTTTCCCTTTCCTGCATGATACGGTGTCTCGAGCTGGCCTTGCATGTTTCCTTTCCGGGCCTGGAATAAGCCATTCCTTCCAGGAGCCCTGGCTCCTTTTAGCTCGTAGGAAGTAGCATTTAGAGCGTGTATTTATGTTTTTACTTGTAACGAAAACAGACACAAGAAGCTATTAGCCGTGCTCACCTCTGGCTAAGAAATGGATCAGCAGCAAGAAGGAGATATTTTTCATTGTCTGTGTGTGTTGTTTGAATTTCTTTTACGAAGTACATGCATTCATGACTTGAAAAAAAAGTACTGATACCACCACTAGTTTAAAAATTAAGCTGTCTCTAACAGTGAAGAGACCGTGCCCCAGGGGAAGGAAATCTCAGGAATCAGTGAGTAGGCTGGGAGGATGTAGTTGTTTACTTTGCTTTGATTCCAGTGAGGGAGAGCAGAGACGAGGGATTCCTCAGCCCGGAGGGGCTCCCACCGTACAGCTCCTCCCTGGAACATCAGCTCTACCTGCATGGACATCATCGATGGACACGTTTTTTCCTCTTCTCAGCTCTGTGTCTTTGTGGTTACTGTTGTTGTTTACAGGTTTGGGACAGGACAAGCCTTAAAGATTGCTTATTATTTGTTTCCTAATCTTCCCTCTCCATACCATCCAAGTATCTCCCTTGCCACACAACCACCCACGCACTGTCTTCTTTTACCCAGAGCTGGCCAAGTTTTGTCTCCACTGGGTGTTTTTGGTGGATTCTGAACAACGGTGGACCCGTGAATCATCTCTTTCCTAGGCTCTTTGAGAGAGCCAAGGCTGGTCACAAGGCAGCAGCCGGACCAGTGTACTTGCTTTCAGCAGGGTACCCCATTTTCTGCCACGAGCAAAGCTCTGATGCCTTCGGCTCTGCCCAGGTGATGGCAGATCCCAGCAGCAACACCAGCTGAGCAGAAGGAAGGCTGTGTACACGGAGGCGAAGAACTCACACTCCAGGGCCGAAGAGACAGAGGGGCGTTTCCAGCAGCTCCAGGCAAGTCACCCCAGCACTCTCACACCTCCCTTACCTCTTCACATAATGGCCTCAACAGTCCCGCTGGGTGTGAAGACTCAGCGAGCTCGTGCACAACCCTACCACAGAGCAAGCAATCAATGTCAAAGCCGCTTCTGCTGCTGCTGATAATGATGCTGACTTGGATCATCCTGGGGCTGGTTCTGCCCTTTCACTGTGCTGCTCATAACCTTACATCTGTTTTCACAATGCTCTCAAAACTTTGAGGTTAGCCATGTACAAAGGAGTTCTTCCGTGGTTGTGCAGGTGGTTATTATTATTGCTGATGCTATTGTTTTTAAGCTCCAAACAATAGCTCTCCTGCATGAGGGGGAAGCCCCTCCCGGGCAGTGTGGCATGGTGAAAGCGGCACCATCTTTACTCAGGCAGACCTGGGCCCTAGTTCCAGATCAGCCACTTGCTAACAGGGTGGTGACTATGCACAAATTATTTAATAATTTGGAGCCTCAGTTTTCTTATCTGTAAAGCAGACATAAAAATTATCAATTCACTCAACTACCATTATTAAGTTCTTTTTAGGAACCTGATGCTATGATAGGTGCCCAGAATACAAGGACAGAGAAAATTCATCCCTAACTTCAAAGCAATGACCATCGGGTGAGATCAGGCAAGCAGAGAACAGTGGTTAGGAGCCTGGGTTTGGAATTAGACAGACATGGGCTCAAATGTGAACTCTGACTTCACCAGCTATGTGACTTTGGGCACATTAATCACCTTCACTGACCAACCCTTAGTTCCTTCATTTCAAAATGAAGATGGTAATATGAACACCCACCCCCCGGATGCCTCCAAGGCGCCAATCAGACCGTGATGTAAGATTCTTAGTTCAATGCTGGCACCTGCCAGGCACCCAGCAAAGATTAGCTGCCACCGTGACGTGAACTCACAGTGTTGCTGGTGTGGTGCAGAGAGCTTGTTCTGGTTCCACACAATAATTAATATGGGGACAGCAGAGGCAGTGACGTAAGAGTCAGGGACGGTTTCAGGAAGACTGTGATGCCTGGCAAGAGCCCTAAAAAATGAGTGATTTCTGCCCAGAAGAGAAGGGAGAGACAAACGGTGCACTCAGGATGGACAGGGAGATGAGACGACAGGCGATGTGGGACAAGGCAGCATTGGAGTAGGACAGTGGCAGTAGGGATAAGAGATAGCCAGAGCCTGATGTTGGCAGGACCCAGAGCACAGAGAGTCTTAAATGAAGTTCCAAGGAGTCTGGACTTGATTCTAGGGGGCACAGGAGCCTTGAGGGCCTCTTCCTGCTACAAAGGTTCTGTGGACTGCAGGTGGGAGGATGGGCTGGGAGGGCAGGCCTGAGGCTGGGAGCTGGGAGCTGGGTACTGGCTGTCACCACAGCCCCAGGGAGAGGAGAAGGCCACACTGAGGCAGGGCAGCAGATTGAGTGGAGGGGAGGGTGCTATTGTCCCCCCAGGGCTCCCAGAGAACCAGGTGAACGTGGTTCGCAAAGGCCACATGTGCTTTGTCAGAAAGAATCATGACCCTCTCTCTCTTCTCTGTCTCCTTCTAAATTTTCCCTTTCCTTCTTCCCAACAGTCCCTCATCCCTCCTCTTACCATCCATTCCTCTTTTCTTCTCTTCTCTCTGAGATCTGCTTAGAGCAGGAAACTGGAAAACCTTGCTCTGGTTGGATCCAGATGCACAACTCAGAAAGAAGAAGCAGGAAGAGAAAATAAAGAAATTCACTCAAGTTCCAATTTTTCTAAAAAACATTTTTAAATAAAAAAAAAAAACATAAAAAACATAAAACCCTCCCTCTGGGCATCAGGCCAAATCTGCCACCTTTGGGCCTTATTTTGCAGGCTGCCTCTGTAACCAACAGAATGGCACAGCAAGCTACAACCAACAGAATGGCTACAGCACAACGGGCTGGGGCAGGTACTGGGATGCAGGGGTGCAGGACAGAAGAAGACCCTGCCCCCCACTGGGGCACTCAGTTCTAGCACAGCACAATCAATCTTAGAGCACAGGCACATACAAAACCCAGCAGGACACCAATCATAACAACCAATTTACAGAGCTCTTACTAAGGACCAGGAGCTGTGCTAAGCCCTTCACATAAGTCACTGCGTCAAAGCCTTAGAAAAGCTCAGGTTGTCCTGTTTGCCACCACATCCTGAGCACTAGGTACGAAGTCTGGCACACTGGGACACTTGAGAAGTACGGACCTGAGAAAAACAACCCTGGGAGACCAGTCTTGGGATTGTCTCAGAGGTAGAGACTGAGGCTCCAGGAAGTAAAGTGAATGGTCCAAGGTCACACAAAAAGTAGCAGAGCTGGGAGTTAGGTCAGGTCTGGCTCAGCTTGGATCCTAACCTCTGTGCTTTTGGGCTGCTCACAGGAAAGGAGGCGATAAATTGCCTTGGAGGAAGCTTTCCAAGGGAGGTGATTCTGGAGCAGGCCCTGGAAGAACGAGCTGGGCAGGCAGATGACCAGAGCGTACAGGTGGGGTGGGGAGCACAGCCCATGTATCTGATCACCGGCTGCATCTGGAGAAGCATTAGCAGCAGATGTAGCTGGACAAGTCCGGGGAGGCCAGATGTTCATAGGAAAGAATGAGATTCTCCTTGTGCCCCTCTGCTTCACTTCTGTGGCTCTGATCTAGAAGGTTCTAGTGAACGGTGCAGGAGGTCCTTATGCCTGGGTTTGATTTCTTTTATAACTGGAGTTCTGGAACTTTCGTGTTGGCTGCAAAGTACAATACAGAGTTTTCCTCCCAAGCAATTCTTTATCTTTGGCAACCCACTGGAGCATGATTTTGGCACATGCATGTGACATGGCAGGCACTCAGCTGGTGTCAGCCCAGGACACCCCGTGGCTGTCACACCAGCTGCTCCACCCAGGGATCCTGCCAGAGTAGCCGAGCCCATCACCGTCAGTAACGTGTTGGCTTTGATTTCCCCATTTCACTTTTGGTCTTCCGTGGAGAGGAGGGAGAGAGAGGGACCAGCCATGTTTTCTTTGTGTTTGTGATGTCATTGCTCTTGGTGTAGCTGTATCTCTCCTGAGACAGATGGCACTTGCTACCTTGAGGTCATGACAAAGTCTCAGGCTTCAGAATCAGGACTCATTTGGATTCCAATCCCAGATCTCCCAGACTGGCTTACTAAATGACCTTGAGGAGAGACGCATTTTAGCCTCTCCTAGGTACCAGTTCCTTCACCTGCACTTCAGAGGGACATTATGGGGTTTAACAACAGTCTATCCAGGTAAATCCTCATGGTAGCCCTGGGTCTAGTAGGTGCTCAATAAATATAAAAATCATCTTACATAACTGTCTTCTGTCCCTTTAATTTGAGGGTTAAAAACCATCTTAAATTTGCTTTGTTTTCCCCCATAATGCCACCCAGTGTGCCTTATGCGAATTAGATTCTCCATAAATACTAGTCGAAGAATTAGTGATTGAGGAAAATGTGCAAGTGAGTAAATGAATGAGAGGCGGAGAAGCACCTCTCAACATTTGCCCGTGGAATCCACTGATTCCAGTGCTCTCGAATCTTCTCGGTACCCAAATATGGATCCACCAGGAAGGCCAAGTTCTGCCGCCCCCTCCTGGCTCTTTAGAAGCTTTTGGGTACTAAAAATCTGGGTATTCTCCAGAAGTCTGAGCACTGCCTCAGCTCCTTGTCCTAGCACCAACCACAAAGCTTCAAGTGCCCTGGCTTACAGAGGGTCCCCCCTTCCCAAGTCTAAACAGAGGGATGCCCACCCCAGACATGCAAACAGGGGAACTCACTAGAAGACAGACAAATGAGAATCACTTAGAGAAAGCCCAAACTTCAATATACTCACTAATTTTAGTTCTAAAAAGCCCTGCCCCTTGACCACACCACAGCCATCCTGGTCAGAATGTTGGCATCAAGTCACTGGCAAAATGTCTAATTTTAAAAGGCCTTTGTTTCCTAGAGAGAGGGATATCAACTCCCTCTCTCCCTCACCTCCTCCTCCCCTGATTTGTACAAAAACATTATTTGTGGGAGTGTCCCTTACCCTTGGCACCATGCCAGAAAATGAAGTAATTGCTCAATTAGAACTTAATTGCTAGATTTAATTTGGGGGTCTTATTTTCTTTGCATCTCAATTGTTAAAAATGTGAATTTCCTGCCTTCAACCTTCCAAGGAGTTCCTTGTGTCTCATCCAAGAAGGGAAGGCCTTGGGACTAGGGGAGAGTCAAACACAGCCGGACAGATTTTGCATCTCAAAGGGAATTTACAAAATTAACCTGCCCCAAGTGTGGCTGGAAGCCAGCTGAGAGGGAAAGATTAACTCCCAAGATTTGGTAGCAAAGGGTTTTTCCCTTGAGCCCCAGATTTTCAGTGACCTGCAACAAATGTCTCGTCTGAGCTTGGCACATATGTAGCCCATCATTGCATTAGCCTCCAGTCACTGAGGTCACACCATATGTCAGGTATGTGAAAGCCAAGCTGTCCCATCTAAATCTTCAAAATAGCCCTACCACAGGAGGGCAGCTACCTATTTTTTCCCAGACATGAGGAAATCAAAGCTCAGGAGAGGTTTGGCCATTTGTTCCAGGTCATGCCAATAGTTTTAGAGCTGGACCAGGAAAGCAGGACCTAGCTTTTTCTGTTCTTTTCTTTCTTTCTTTCTTTCTTTCTTTCTTTCTTTCTTTCTTTCTTTCTTTCTTTCTTTCTTTCTCTCTCTCTTTCTTTCTCTTGTTGTTTTAACAAACTTTATTGAGGTATAATTTATATGCCATAAAATTCACCCATTATAAGGATACAGTTCCATGACTTCTATTAAATGTATAAAGTTGTACTCTACTACAATACAGTTTTGAAACATTTCCATTATCTGGCCGAAATTTCCTTTATTAATTCCTTCTTCCTTTCCCAGGCCTAGACAACTACAGGCCTATGCACTTGCCATTTTTGAACATTCCATATAAAGGGAATTGTATAACGTGTAGGCATCTTTTGCACCTGACATCTTTCTCTTCACCTTACATTTTCACACCTGTCATACCATGTATTAGTAGTGCTGGGGACCTAATGCAGCCACACACAAACACTTTCTCCTCATCCCTCCCCGCCCCAAGACACAGACACAAAGGATCTGGCTAACCCACCTGAGAAGTTCCCTCCAAAAGACCGTAACCTGACAGGCAATCTGTGGAATTCGCCCTCCCTAAAGGCCCCATATAAAAGTGGTCTCTAACTGCCCACGGGCAGAGATGCCATCTTTGCACTGCCCAGGTGGGTCACCCTTCCCTTTCAATAAACCAGGGTGGCCTAGTCTCGGGTGCCATCATTTACACCTTTCAAGTAGTTTATTTATTCTTAGTGCTGAGTTCTATTCCATGTAAATTTAATATTTATGATGCCTTTTTGTCAACTAAAATTGATTCTAAGGTTAAGGAAACAAGAGTTACTTACTGCTGCATGTTTGGGGCTTGGAAGACAAGGCAACTTCCTAAATTTCTACAAGAAAAACCATGCCCTCACTAAATTCCCTAATGATAAAAACTATCGAAAAATTGTCAGACCCCTCTTGATTCTAATTTACAGCCTAGACCATTGTAAGTGTTCTTGGATGGAGGACCAACCTTCTAGTACACTCCTTCCTGGCTCAGCATCTGTAGTTCAGTGGTTAGCCTGCCTGGGCCTGCTAAATAAACAAAAACAACGACAAAGGGTGGCGCCTGTGGCTCAGCGAGTAGGGCGCCGGCCCCATATACCGAAGGTGGCAGGTTCGAACTCGGCCTCGGCCGAACTGCAAAACAGAAAAATAGCTGGGCATTGTGGCGGGCGCCTATAGTCCCAGCTACTCGAGAGGCTGAGGCAAGAGAATCACTTGAACACAAGAGTTTGAGGTTGCTGTGAATTATGACACCACCGCACTCTACAGAGAGCAACAAAGTGAGACTGTCTCAAAAAAATAAATAAATAAAACATTCTTTTCCTTATAAGCAACTGCAGACCACAGCCAGTTTCAGCCAGTCTCATAGAGACTGGACTCTTTTTGTGTCCTACAGTTCGTTTCTTGACACCAAAAAGCCAAATTCCACCTCATTTGAATGCTAAAACCCCACCAAGTGAACATGGATGTATGTTACATATGTTTACTTATTGCACATGGGCTTGACCCTCTCATGAATACATATAGGTTTTTCCCCAAACCTGCTGAATTGTATAATATAGACTCTGTAAGGCATGAAACCCAACCCATCATTCCCTTTTTGAAGAGAGAGCACTTAGATCCCTGCCAGAGATGATATTTTCCCAGGCTGCAAACTGATATCACCAATAAAGCTCTCCTCCCTACTATTTAGCCATGCTGGTGGTCTTTGGATGTCAGAAAGAATATATCACATTTTGTTCATCCATATTCCAGTGGACGAACATTTGAATTGTTTTTAGCTTGGAGAGAAGCTACTTTTTTCACCCTCCTCTTTCTAAAGGGCCTAGTACAATAGCCCCTCCAGGAAAGAGAGTACGTGAATCAATCTGGAAAATGAGAGGCAGAGCTTATACCCTATTTTTCCTTTGCAAGAGCATTGAGGCCCTCCACAAACCCAATTCACAATGCCACCACACAGGCCTCCAATGGTCCAGGCAGCCCTGCTTCCAGCCTCTCAACAGCTGCTGTTGCCAACACTCTCCTTTCAGGCCCTGGAAGGGCAAAACTGGCAACCCACAGCCTGCACCATCTTCCCAGGCACCTCCTCAGGACTGACAGTGGGCAGTGGCCCAGAACACCTGCTCAGGAACCCAGCCCCATTCTGTCTTCAACACCCACCAGCAGTGGACACCTCAGGACATGATGGAAGTTTAGGTGCTGCTAATGGCAGAAGCTCTGGGAAGAGCCATTTTTCTGCACACTTGGCTCAGGGTTCCTAACTGAAACCTCCATATCTCCCCCTTTTTGTGTTTATGGTGAAATCTTGAACGCGAGAACTGATGAGGATTCACTAGATAAAATGTACTCTTTGGGAACTGTATGACTCACTTGCCTTCTTTTACATTGGCCAAAGTTTAGATGGAAAGGATCATGCCTGCCCACGTTCTCTTATATCCTCCCCATGAGGCAAAGTCCTTGTGTTTCTCAGCAAACAAGTACCAGCATGAGTCTATCAGTACCAAGGGTCTGCAAAGTGCAACCCATGCTCAAATCTAGACTACCACCTGGTTTTGAACAACAGCCTGTGAGCTAAGGATGGTATTTACATTTGTAACGATTTAAAATTTGGAATATTTGCGGTGTACTCACTAGTTCAGCATCCCTAATCTGAAAATCCAAAAGGGGAGGAAATCAAAAGAAAAATAGTATTGTATGACACATGAAAAGTATATGTGCTTCAAATTTCAGTGCTGCTAAATAAAGTTTTATTGTTCATTGTTTTATATATTGTATGCAGAGTAGCTGTGACAGAGACCATATGAACCATAAAAGGAAAAAGTCATTAACGCTTGGTTTATCCCATGTCAGTTACTTCTTACAGCAACTTTACATCCCATTTTCTTTCACAACCATCTGAGAGATGCCGCCATAATAGTCAGTGTCTGCTCCTGTTGAATGGGGTACCAGCCCTCGCCCCTCCATAGAGGCACCCTGCCATACAACACAGCAGGTCCTGTCGGAGCATAGATTTGCATAAGCCTTTGCCCCATTTCAACCAGCAGGAAGAATGGCACAGAGAGGGAGTGTGAGATTTGAATTTAGACTGCCCCGGTATGAATCCTGGTTTCTCCATTTACCACCTCTATGGGTCTTACTCACTTCCCTCTCTGAGAGTGGGGAATACAGGTTGAACATCACTAATCCAAAACCCCAAATGCTCCAGTGCCAGGTATAATGGCTCATGCCTCTAACCCTACCACGCAGGGAGGCTGAGGCAGTTGGATTGCTTGAATTCAGGTGTTCGAGACCGGCCTGCGTGAGAGCAAGCCCTGTCTCTACTAAAAATAGAAAACCTATCTAGGTGTAGTGGCACACATCTGTAGTCATAGCTACTCAGGAGGCTGAGGCAAGAGAATTGCTCAAGCCCAAGAGTTTAAGGTTTGTATGAGCTATGATGCCATGGCACTCTACCCAGTATAACAGAGTGAGATTCAGTCCCCAAAATGAAAAACAAACAGACAAAAATGCTCCAGTGAGCATTTCCTTGAAGCGCAATGTCATTGCTCAAAAGTTTTCAATTTTGGAGCATTTTGGATTTTGGATTTTCAGATTAGGGATGCTGAACTAGTGAGTATACTGCAAATATTCCAAATTTTAAAAAAATAAAAATCCAAAATGCTTCTGGTCCCAGCATTTCCGATAAAGGATACTCAGATAATGATAATATCCAGAATATCAGGCTGATGCAAGAATTAAATAAGAAGATACAGGTAAAGGGATTAGTACACTGTCTATCACATGTGAGTGCTCAATAACTGTTGAGCTGCTGCTGTTGGCTTACGCAGATGGGACATGATTCCAAACGTGGTGAGTATTTATTCAGGACCAGCATTCTTGGAGGCCAGTCTCATTTCTTCAGTCCTATTCTCCCTTTCACCCACTTCCTCACTCCTGCCCCTCTTCCTAAGTATTACTAATGGCGTCACACACTTTGCTGCCACTTAAAACATGTTGAACCTCCATTTTCCCAACTGTGACAGGACATAGTCTTCTCCCAATCTCCTTGACTGAGCTGCTGAGCAAGTGTAACTGGGGCCTGGGCACACAGGATCAATTTGCTAAGTGCTCTCCGAGGAGTTACTCAGGATTTTTGGTATCTTTGAAGCAAAGGAGACTTGGAGTGCTTGGAGTGGGTTCTGGATTAAATAAAGATATGTTCAAAGATGTGTTCGGGATACAATATTTGTGACTGTGCCCTTCCTTGGAAATGGGGTCTGTACAGATATAATCAAGTTAGGATGGGATCATACTGGACTAGGGTGGGCCCTACATCCAAAGATTGGTGTCCTTATAAGAAAAAGGAACTTGGACACAGATACAAAGGGGAAAACACCAGATGAAAACAGGGGCAAAAACTGGAATGATGCAGCTGTAAGCTGAGGAATGCGTACGATAGCCAGCAGCCATCAGGAGCTGGAGGAGGCGAGGAAGGTCCCTTAGAGCCTTCAGAGGGAGCCTGGCCCTGCTCAAACCTTGACTTGGGATTTCCGTCCTCCAGGACTGTAGAAGAATAAACTTCTATTGTTTTAAGCCACTCAGTTGTACAAAGTGCTAGGTAACTTACTAGTTGCCTCCCATAGTGGTGTTCATGCTTCTTGCCCTAATGAGGCCACCTCCTTAGCCAATTCCCCTCACCTGAGCCCCCAAACCACGCACTGCCATCAACCTCCCCCTGCTCATATTTTCTTCCACCCAGGGTCACATCTGTCACACCATTGCTGGCACGCAAGCATAAGACAGCACACACGCCACGCCTCACCACGGCAGATGCCAAGCGGCACAGTTGCCGACATCAGTGGGCACCCTGCCAGGGGGTTGTGTTTCAGCAAGGGACTTCTTCGCTGGTGGCTGTTGTTTAGTTGCAAAGCAGAGAAATGAAAAAGAAACAGTTACAATTAGGGATGAGCTTCTACATGGCACTTAGGCCCCATTAAGCCTTGCTGAAAATGAAAAATTACCTCTGATGTCCCTAGAGCCCAAGCTCATCTGTTATTAATGAAACCTCAAATAGAGTTTGGTGGAATAAGAGGCCTTTCACTGAAAAGAAAATAGAAAATATCCACCCACTTTTCCTGGGTTTCAGAGCTCCCCAAGCTGGTCTACCCCCCTGTCCTTGCCATTCTATTCCTTTCCCTGAGAATGTCCCTCCCCAGCCTCAGACTTTATCCAGCTCAAACGCCTCCTCTTCCGTGAAGACTCCCAAGATCAACTCTAATTAGGGCTGCTTCATGGGCCTGCAACCTTTGTGGTCACATAGGCCCCTGTATGCAGGAGGACCTCATGTTAGGTTTAATGCTCTACTGTCACCATCTTAAAATTATTAATCAATTTCAAATCTGCAGCCTTGAATTTTCAATTGGTACCAGTCCCCCCAAATTATGTAGCTATCGTAACTCCATCCAGTCAGAGCAGTCTGTCCTCCGTGTGGCCCCTCATAGTATGTTACTTATTGGCAAATCTCTCCATTATTCACTCAAGGAATATAGTCAAGCACCAGTTGAAGTGTCAGGCCCTGTTCTAGACAGTGGCAACTCATTGGCATTAGGACAGTCTTGTCCCTGCTATTGGCTAGTAATCTAGGCGTGAGAGAGGCAAAAAACATATTAAATACAATGCAGGCAGATGAAAAATTCTCTTACTTTCTTGAAGTAACCATCAGTGTCTCCATGTATGTTGATTTCTATACCCTTACCACTCCTCCAAAGCAGACCCAATTCCCCAAGCTGGCCTCTGGAAAGTGTGGTCTGACATCCCTTCCCCTACTCTGGCCCTAATCTCATCTGCCTTCTCTGTATCTCTCCCAACCTCTTTCAGCCCCCTACAAACTCTTGTCACAGGCCTTTGCACAAGCAGCTCCCTCTGCCTAGAACAGTCTTCACTCAGTAAACTTCTGTGCATATTTCAGGTCTCAACACCACCTTCGCCACTTCCAGGAGGCCTTCCTGAATTGTCCTAATCTTCCACATCCCATCCAACACTAGCACCCCAACTGTCACTTCACCCATGTACATGAGTAACCCATTCGTGTGCACCTCCTCCCTCAGGCTGGGAGCACTGCTAGAATGGAGTCCCCTAGAGCTTCCCACTGTATCTCCAGCTCCCAGCCCTGTGCCTGAAAGATAAAGTACTCAATTAACAGACGTTGAACTTAGCTGGCAAGAAAGAAGATGGGCTAAGTGGAAACCTAATAAACACATGTATATGTAAAAATAATAATAATAATAATAAATAAAGAAAGAAAGAAAGAAGACAGGCTCTTGATGAGACCAGGATCCAGTCCCCCAAGGCATTTGGCAATTATTGAATAGTGATTAAATAAAGGATGTCCTAGAAAGAAAAGCACCTAGTTTGCTTTCTGTCTCTCCCAGATCCCTCTGGCCACCTTCCCCTGGCCCACTGAGGTTTGTGCTTCCTGGTAATCCCACTCAGCCACTCTCCCCCATTCTGATCTGGAATGTGGAGAGGATAAAGCACACCCCAAAGCCTGTCCAAGAACCCCAATAGGGAGCAGTGTTTTTGAAGAGACTTTAAAGTCATGAGCCTCAGATATGGCAGGGAAAGTCATGAGCCTCAGTGGACATGGCAGGGAATTCTGCAGCCCAGGACCCACCATTGATACAAACACATGCGCAAACACACAGACAGCATATTTCAAGTGGACTGTTCTAAGGGTTTCTCAGGAAAGTATGGCAGTCGGAGTCACAAAAGCTATCAAATAGATGACTAGAAAAGCACCTCGCAATGCACTTTTAGTGCTTAGACCCTGCACATGGCACAGATTTGCAGTGTGTGTGGATGCAAACCAACTGTCCCTGAAATTGAACAAGAGCAGGGAGGACCTGAGTTTCATACACGGTGCCCATAAGCACACGTAAATACACACACGTGCATGTGCACAAATAATTTTCTCCGTATATACTTGTGTGTGTGCTTCCTCCCTACCCATTGGTCCTACCAAAGTCAGATCATTCTCAAGCCCTGAGATGACAGTGGAAGGTGATAGCAGACACTGAAAATAGACAATATTTCCAAAGGTGAATCTGCTGGAGATTCAAGAATAATGTAGAATAGAGTATCAGACTCTTTTTACTCCCCAAACATCACCAAACAAAGGAATCAAGAACTATGAAGATAGGTTTTTATTTTTAATCTAACAGCAAAATAGAATGGATCACCTCTTTGGCAGTAAGTTTGAAATCCCAGGAGGTAGCCAAGCCCAGGCTAGGCAAATACTCAAAGGATTTCATTCAGAGGACTTCCAGGATTGAGTAGAAGTACTGGATTCTAAGGCCCTATAATTATAATAAACATAACACAAACATACCCAGCTTTGTACAAGTTCTATTGGTTCTTCTCTTACCATAATAAATTGTTAAATGTTGGCAGCCATCATTCACAAAGACAGTGTCTATGTACCAGGAACCACACATGTGCTGTGCATTGATCACTTCATTTAAGTTTTATAATACCGTAACTCCATAGGATACTGTCACCTCTTATATGAAATGAGAAACCAAGGCTCAGAGATAATATGAATGAGAACTTTTCTTGATATCAGTGACAGAACATCCAGTTTTAACTGCCTTTAAAAAAAAGAGAGAGAGGAATTTGTTGGGTTTATAACTGACAGGATCAGAGATAGGAAGAGGGGCTTCAGGCTGGGAGTGATCTAGAGGCTCATAACATGTCAGGAGGATTCTGGCTGCACTTCCTCACTGCTCTACTCGGCCTGGTCATTATCTATGTGTTGGCTTCATCTTCAGCTAGTTCCCCACACAGCATCAAAAATGGCCGAAGGAGTTCTTGAGCACAAATCTTCTCTCATTACTATTTTCCAGGGGGAAGCACATATTCTTTGCCAGAGGCCCAAGCAATAGTCTCTTTGCATCTCCTTGGACCACACTGTCAGATTTCCTTGGACCATAGTGAGATTACAAGATTTTCCTGGATTATCAAGTGAGTCATGAATGTCATGTTAAGTGTCCTTATGAAAGAGACAGTAGGTTAGACACACCCAAAAAGAAGAAAGGTGGTGGGATCAGAGGTAGAGATTGGAGTGACATAGCCACAAATCAAAGAACGACAGAGAAGCCCCCAGAAGATGGAAGAGGTGGAGAACCCTAGAATCTCCAGAGGAAGTGTTGCCCTTGACTTTGGTCCAATGACATGAATTTTGGAGATCTGGCCTCCAGAACTATGAGTGAATACATTTTTGTTGTGGTCAATTTTTACAGCAGGAGTAGGGCACCCTCACATCATCCTACAACCTCAGTTGGGAACATGGATGGTAGGAGATTTTCTGGAAGTCACTTCAATATCAAGGAAGCTAGCAATAAATATACTATATACAGAAAGTTACCATGAACAGCATAAACATAATTTTCCAAACAAAGGAAGATGCAAATCCAGCTCAACTTATCTTTCATCAGATTCTCAAAATTTTCCTGGTCACTTCAACAGTATCAATCTAGAAAAGAAGGGCAAGGGAGTAAAACTGGAGTGGAAAGAGACAGCCGTTGTAGCCAAGAACAGGTTATTTGGAGGGAGGGGATTTCAAGGATTTTTCTATCATTTTAAAAATATTTTTATTAATACATAATAGATGTGCATATCATCAGGGCACATATAATTTGACACATTCATGTAATCAAATAGGATAATTGGAATATCCATCACCTTAAATATTCATCTTTTCTTCATGTCAGGAACATTTCAATTATTCTGCTCTAGCCATTTTTAAAAGCACAATTAATGTTAACTATAGTCACTCTACTGATGTATCAAACACCAGGAACTGTAGTTTAAAGCCCTTAACTTTGCATATTTGACAAAAATATGTGAGTATATGCAGATGTTGCTAGAACCCCTTCCAAAATTTTGCAAGGGCTCTGCAAACATCTCCTGGTGTGCCTTTCACAGGGTCACTATGGCCATGAGTTGAACCTAGACTCTAGAAATGAGTGTAGAAACCAGAGGCTGTGCACGGTAGCACACACCTGTAATCTCAGCATTCTGGGAGGCTGAGGTGGGTGGTTTGCTTGAGCTCAGGAGTTTGAGGTTGCTGTGAGCTATGAGCCTCCGCACTCTACTGAGGGCAACAAGGTAAGACTTTGTCTCAAAAAAGAGAGAGAAAGAGTAGAAACAGGAGACCTGCAACCAGGTGAGACACAATGGCTGCTGACCAGCCAGATGGCACAGGGGTCAGGAAGACGTGGTCTGGTCAGGACAAGGTGTAGTGGTGTATTTTGAAGGTCGAACCAGGATTTTCTGCCGGTTTGGATGTGGGGTGTGAGACAGCCAGAGTCACGGTGACTGCGCACTCTTGGTCTGAGCAGCTTGGAAGGCTGGTAGTAGATAAGGAAGACTTTTAACACGTTCTCTCCCCTATCCTAACACAGGGCAGTACTCTTCTACCTTCTAAGGCCAGGGGGAGAGTGCATGCTATGAAAAGAGATCCAGTTGTCTCTCCTTTTCTTTTTTCCCTTTGCTCCTCTTGCTGCCCGTCTTTCTCTCACATCTGTCTCTCCCCACGCACGGCGGATTCTCTCGCCTCGCGCTCAATTCCTTGGCCTGCAGTCTGGCCTGGTAGCTGCGCTACCTTTAAGTACCCAGCTTTGGTGGCGAAGGTTCTTGTGCCTACCTGGGGAAGGGCGCCCGGGAACTTCGGAGGAGGCGGAGCGGAGTATGCTAATTAAGGGGCTCGGTCCCCACCCACGGCCTCGCCCCCCTCCTTCTGTGCCTCTGACAGCCGGCTCCTCCCACAGACCGCGGGGAAAGGGAGCTGAACGCCGAAATGCCAAGATCTGCGCTCTGAGCTCCACAGCTAACGCTGACATTCGGTGTGGGTGCTCTGTGTGTAACGGTGTGTGCGAGCATGCACGTGTGTGTGTGTGTGTGTATGGGGACCTGGTGTCATTTTCAGTCCCAGGGCCTAACCCATATTTTCCATTGAAATTTACAGCATGTAACTAGGGAATCTTGTTTCCTAGGCCCACCGAACGCGTCCACTCTGTCGAAGCTACTCCTGAGCCCAGCAACACACCCTCTGCAGCAGGCGCGGTTGTCTTCCCCCCGTCATCGGCAGGCTCTTTTCCAGCTCTGGCCCTTTCCACTCAGCTATGTCCTCTGCCTAGAACTCTCCTCCCCAGGAGCCCTGAGTGCCTCTCATCCCCTCATCCTCACAGCTCAATTCAAATGTCACCTCCTCCAAGAACCTTCCCCTGCAGAAGCACCCTCTCCCCACTCCAGCAAAGCCCTCTATTTTCTCTCTCCATTTAACGTGATCTGATTGTTCTTAGATCATCTATCTACCTGATCAGGACAAAATATGTCTTTCAGGCAAAACATGAGCTCCCCAGAGCAGGGCCCTGCTGTGCCTTGTTCACTCCTGCACCTCAGCAACCAGACGAGGGCTCAATCAATGAAGCTCAGGAGTAGTTCCTCATTTGCGCCTTCCCCATAATCGCTGTTTACCCTGAAAGTGAAGTTCTTGTGCATACTGAAGGCCACACTGGAAATATTTGCCTGCCCCTTGCTTGAGCTCACCAGGTGCCATGGAGTGCCACGTGTTTAAGTACCTAAGAATGAACGAAATGGCCTCTGCAAGATGTATTTGTTTTTCTTTTTGTTTTTTTCTTTTTCTTTTTTTTTTGAGACAGAGCCTTAAGGTGTCACCCTGGGTAGAGTGCCATCGCATCATAGATCACAGCAACCTCCAACTCCTGGGCTCAAGTGATTCTCCTGCCTCAGCCTCCCAAGTAGCTGGGATTACAGGCGCCCACCACCACGCTGGCTATTTTTTGGTTGTAGTTGTCATTGTTGTTTGGCAGGCCCAGGCTGAATTCAAACCCACCAGCTCTTGTGTATGTGGCTGGCGCCTTAGCCCTTTGAGCTACAGATGCTGAACAGGCAAGATGTATTTGAATCAGATCCCCCAGATGACAAAGGCACAGAAGTAGTATGTCTGCAGAAGTAGACCATCATTTGGAAATGAATAATGCTATATACATTATAAAGCAAAAAAGGACAAATATCCAGCAGAGCAAATAATGTCAAATATTGTTAAAAATTTGATCTATTAACTCTATTCTCATTTTACTCCTTCAACAACAAATGATTGTTGGGCACCTACTTTTCTATGTACTAAGTGCCAGGAATACGATGTTGAACCAGAAATACAAGTACAATCAGAAACAAAGCAAAAAGGAAACAGGCATGGTTCCTTGAGAGGATGAAAAGGAGACTGATGGTCTGGGAGGTCCCCGGGAAGGGCTTCCTTGAGGAACAGAACCTTAGAATGAGGCCTGAGGGATGAATAGGAGTTGGGGAGAGAATACATTTGGCTGAAGGGAGTGTAGAAAGTTCTAGCAACTAGAAGAGAAAGCCAGTTTGAGAAATAAAGAGTGGGGGTGACCTCATGTGCAAACAGAGAGAACTTTACTTCTCCATTTTTGATTTGAATGCCTTTTATTCTTACCTAATTGCTTGGGCTCAATCCCTTAATAATACCATGTTTAATAAAGTGGTGAGATTGATTAGGCTTTCTTTTCTTGTTCCTGATACTACAGCAAACACTGGAATTGTTTCACTGTTGAGTATAGTGGTATCTAAGGGCTTATTTACATGACCTTATTATGTTTAGATGCACACTTTTGAATGTATACCATTTTGAATTTTTAATCACAAAAATATGTTTAATTTTGTCAAATGCTTTTTTTGTACAAAAGGTCTTTATTAGTGGGGGATGCTGCAGAGCAGCATTAAGGAGGAGGGAAAAGAGAGACAGAAAGAGAGAGAAGGAAAGGGGGGTAAGGAGGAGAGAGGAGAGAGAAGAGAGAGGAGCTGTCAAATGCTTTTATTAAAACTTCTGAGATTTTTTTTTTTTAAAGAGTGGAGGTGGGGGGTACACGGGCAAAAATTCAACAAATGTACTGTTATTGCTGAACCAGTTGTTAAAATAAGAAAATACTTTGGTGTCACACAATAATTGTAGCCTCTGCCTTGGCACCTTGGTACTCCTCCTCCAGAACCCTCAGGGACCTCCAGGGATCCAGCAGCTTAAGTGTTAATCCTGCCTGACAGGTTTGACCACTGGAGGGATTAACAAGTGCAAAGCAGCTAAGACCCACAGGACTTTGAGGGAGCCTGGTCCTTATCTAGGAGCTGTGGCAACACTGAGGTGCTGGGAACAGAGAGGGTTGCCTGTGAAGAGGTTTATGGCAAAATCGTGCAGAGAACACATTAGGAGTAAGCTGCATTTTATTTTCAGTTGCTTAGAAATGTGGCGACTTAGAGTAGGGTGCTAGAGCCAAAAATGAAGCAAGGGGTCTAATTCCAGAGGTATTTAAGAGAGAAAATCAAGAGGATACAAGCTAAGGACCAGGGAGGTATCAAGGATGACTCTGGGATGTGTGGAGAGAGGGAGAGAGGAATGCCAGAGGGGCAACTTTGAGATATATCTGAGATACGTTTTCTCCTAGTGAGCTAAGAGAGCTAGCATCAAAGGCTGCCAATAAGAAAGAGAAACAGCCTGGTATCCCGTGCCCCCACAGTACCACCTGTGAAGCGGTCTCCCAAAAATATCAGTTTAATTCGATCAAGCTCCTAGACCTCTAAAGTAATGTCAGATAGAAATTTCTACAATGACGTCATGTTTGTAATTGGTACTGTATGGTAGTAATTGTCATATGTCACTACTGAGCACTCACAACTTAATTTAATTAAGTTTAGTTTTAATCATCCCAATGTCTACAGGCTACTATATAGGACAAGGAAGCTCACGAGCAAACTACCAATTTTCAGGAAACACGGAGGGAATAAACTGTACCCTACACTGCAACCAGCCAGATTCAGACAGGAGAGATTCTACAAGACAAATAAGAAACGGTTTCTTCTACAAATAAATCGGGTTGAAAAAGAGAGAGCTGGGCAATCTACGGTTAAAGGATACTTAAAAACATTAATGCTATCACAATGTGAGGGTCTTACCTAGATCCTGATTTAAAAAAAAAAAAAACTTATAAAGAAAAAAGATGACATTTACTAGATAATTAAAAATTTAAATACCACTTATATAACTGATGACATTAAGGAAATATTAATCTTTTAGGGTGAGAGAGGCATTGAGGTTATGTTTATTAAAAGTTCTTATTTTTTAAGTGATACATGCTGAAGTCTTTTTTTTTTTTGGAAACACAGCCTTGGGCTGTCGCCTTGGCATCACAGCTCACAGCGACCTCTAACTCCTGGCTTAAGCAATTGTCTTGCCTCAGCCTCCCAGGTAGCTGGGACTACAGGTGCCCGCCACAACGGCCGGCTATTTTCTGGTTGTAGTTGTCATTGTTTGGCAGGCCTGGGCTGGATTTGAACCCTCCAGCTCTGGTGTATGTGGCCGGCGCCTTAGCCACTTGAGCTACAGGCACTGAAATCTTTATGGATTTCAGGCCACATGCTGAAATCTTTATGGATAAAAGCCTGGCATTTGCTTTGAAATAATTACGGGAGGAAGAATTGTTTAGCATGGGATAAGGTAGGTTAGGCGTGGGTTCATGCAGGTTTAGGAGACCTTGCTGTCTCCTTTGGTGTATGTCAGAAATTCTCCATGATTATGAGTCAAAAATTAAATTAAGCAAAATTAAGCACCCTTCAAAAGATATTTTAGGCATAGTTGCAGCTTTGTCATGTGGGCCCCTCATGGATACACTATCACAATATCCCCTCATCCCACCTTTCACAGCAACAGGAGACATTTGAGAGCATTTGAGAGACAGCTCTTTTCTCCAGCTCCTTTTGAGTCTAGTGAAAGTGAAATAAAACTTAATGAAAGATGCTCTTTTATCTTTACCTGCTAAATATCAGCCTCTAAAGAGAGTCATTTCTCACTCTTTCTAAAACTGTAGTCCTTCCTCCCAGAATAGTTTCTAACTCAGTCAAGCACCATCATGACCTTCAGTTTCAGCTACCCCACCACCACCACCACCCCGCCTCACCCCCAGCTCTGGGCTTCATGTACTGAGCCACTTTGACTTTTCTTGCCCTGGCCTTTTGCTTGAGCAGCTAATGGGTGTGGAACATCACTCTGTCTTCCTCAGGCAATGAGGAACAGTAAGTACTAACACAGAACTTGAACATGAGTTTCGACAAATTCAATAAACAAAGTTACAAAACCAAATGTCTTTCCCATGCAACTTAATGAGGGACATCCTTCATAGGCTGTCACCCCGTCTCTGCAGTGGTCCTGAGGCTGAGGTCTATGAGTTTTAGGGGACTAATATCTCATTTGAGCCACTGGTACATTTCCTTGACCATATATCAGTGGCTTAAACAAGAGCTTGTTTATTTCTCACTCAGCAGGAGGTTCTCAGTGAAGATGGGTTTTTCTGCTCTATGACTGGACCCAGGTATATCACTGACCAGGTCCTGAAACACAGTTTGGTAACAGCTGCTCTAAGGTGCTGTGTTCAGGACAGAGATTCTCCTGGGAACTGTCCGTTTCTGCTCACTATAGGCTCCATCTGGCCAAATCTATCACCTGGAGCATGAAATGTTGTGAACATAATCAAGACTCAATAAATATTAGTGTAACTGGTTTCAATATATTTGTGCCTACAAATACATGTGTATGTGTATATTTGAATGTCATTATGCAAAGATCCCTGCCAAAACAGCATATGGGAAATTGTTTAATATACATAAGAATATAAAACAAGGGAAGAGTCAATTGAAAACTGCTCCATTGGGCGGTACCTGTGGCTCAGTAGGTAGGGCGCCAGCCCCATATACCAAGGGTGGCGGGTTCAAACCTGGCCCCTGCCAAACTGCAACAAAGAAATAAAAAAAAGAAAAGAAAACTGCTCCACACATCTCAAGAGGATACTGAGTGTTGGTGTGTAGTCATTGCCAGGTATTCGTCACACTCTCTCTGCATTTGTTTCCCATCTCTCTGACCACACTTTTCTTTGTGAATCTCTCTTTATGTTGCTATTTCTCAAATGATGAGGCTTCTGGTGTTCCTGCCCTAATCTTTTTCCTCTTCAGTATATACACTCTCCCTGGTGGGGTCCACCACTCCCAGGGGCTTAGTTCCCATCTATACATCCCCAGCACAGCTCATGAACCTAGTTACTTTCCCAGAGCTCCAGTCCCGAGGCATGGTTCCCTCTTGGGGAGATCCACTTCAGCTTAACCCTTTTCAGAGCCCTGGTCCCTCATTTTCTCCCCTCAGTCTGTTTCTGGGGTTCCCAAAGTGCGGGGTCAGGTCAGGCTGCACTCCTCCGCCCCCAGCTCTCTAGGAAGGTTCAGAAATTGGGGAAGATGCCAGACGGATGGTTGGGAGAGAGCCATGCTTGCTTGTCCTCTTACAAACCCTGGAGAGGGACAGCTGCCCCCAGCGTTTGGTGCTTGACACTCCATTGTCCTCAGCTGGGGGTCTGCATGCCAATTCCATGGCAACAGAAAAAGTCCTGTACAATCTCCTTCCCCACTCCCTAGCACCCAGTTAAGTTTTCACATCTCCCAGCAAAAGCCAATAATCTATAGGTAAACATCTTTCCAAAATTTCCATTATTCGAAGATCATCCACAAGCTGTTCCTGCCTTCCTGACTGTGCTTGCTTTGTGCAGAGCCCTGCGGCCGTGCCCCCTTCCCATCTCCTCTCCATGCCCCCTGGACCTCGACTTCATACCATTTAGTTGTAGAAGTAAAACATAATTGCATTCCAAATAACATAAAAATGTAAAAGTAATAGCCCTCCACTTCAACAATACCTACCCAGCATTAGCATTAGCAAATGTTAAACTTTTTTAAATTAGTATAAATTTTATATATCGATCCAGAAATCAGAGGGGGAAAAAAATCCCAAACCCTAGGAAACGGTATAAAATAAAAAGTAAAAGCCTCCACTTTCCCTCTTTTCCAACTCTCCTTCTCAGAATTAGCTACTAACAATCAATTCTTATATATCCTTCGTAAAATTCTTTGGGCACATGAATACAGGTAGAAACACACAAATGCAGAAGCCCCTCGTCTCACCACACAAATGGAATCATATGATATTTTGCCTTTTTCACTTACAAGAAATCTTAGTGACTTTTCATGTGAGCACAAATAGATCCAGCCACCTTGCCAATGGCTGCATCACCAGCTTCACGTCAATACACCGTAATTTATTTAACCAGTCCTCTTTGATAGCTACCCAGGGGGGTAAAACACAATATCCAGTCTGTCATTGTGATGGTTAGTCTCACATGTCAACTCATCTAGGCTCTAGTACCCAGTTATTTAATCAAATACTAATCTAGGTGCTACTGTGTAGGTATTTTACAGATATAGTTAACATCAACAATCAGCTGGCTTTAAAGAAATCAGATAGTCCTTGACAACATGAATCAACCTCATCCAATCAGTTGAAGGCCTTAAAAATGAAAACTGGGGTTTTTCAGGGGTACCTCAAGCCTACAGCACCCCCTCCTACCTGAGTTTCCAGCCTGCGGACGGCCCTGCAAGCTCGAGACTTACCAGTCCCACAAAAGCATGTGAGCCAGTCCCTTAAAAGAAATCTCTTTAAGAGAAAGCTCTTTAAATCTCTTTAAATTCCTTAAAATAAATCACGACACAGATATAATACATTGTACATATTACATTACATATAGGATTATAATGTATGTATGTATGTATATTCATAGAAGATATATAAATGTATACAAGAGGACAATACATAAATGTGTATACATATCAGGAAGGTTAATTTCAGGTGTCAATCTGACTGGTTTCAGACACCTCTGGCAGGGGAAGTGCTGTTCTGGGGATGTTGATGAGGGTATTTTCAGAAGCAGGGGACTAGGAAAGGACAACCTGCCCTCTCTGTGAGCAGCTTCTTCCAGAGAGTGAGGGAGCCCCTGGGCAAAATGGGCAGAGAAGAGATATTTGCCCTGGCTCTGCTCTCTCTCTCCCTTCCAGAGTGGGACCTTTCCTCTCTGCCTGCCTTTGAGGTTTTTTTGTTGTCATTTGTTAGTTTGTTTGTTTTGTTTTTGAGACAGAGTTTCACTCTGTTGCCCTAGGCTATAGTGCCCTGGCAGCTTAGCTCGAAGCCACTTCAAACTCCTGGGCTCAAGAGATCTTCCTGCCTCAGACTCCCAAGTAGCTGAACTACTGACACCTGCCACAAAGCCGGGCTACTTTTTCTATTTTTGGTTGAGATGGGGTCTTGCTCTCGCTCAGGCTGGTGTCCAACTGAGCTTCAGCAATCTACCTGCCTCGGCCTCCCAACGTGTTAGGATTGGACATCAGACTCCGGGTCCCTCCCTTGGGCCCTCTGGGACTTGCAGCAGCATTTCCTGGGGTTTCTCGGCCTGACCAGGGCTGCAGTGTTGACTACCCTAGTTCTGAGGTCCCTGGACTTGAACTGAGCTATGCTATCAACTCTGAGTCACACCAGGGGCTTCTCTGGTTCTCCAGTTTGCAGGCGGACTATGGTGGTGTTAGGTAGACAGGAGCTCTGGCTCTTCTAGGAAAAAGGGTGCCCCGTTTTGATACTGTCTCAAACAATTGCTCCACCTGGGGAGAAGGACGAGGCAGGGCATTCCCTTTTGGTGTTCCCCACCCGTTGTGCCATCCGGGAACCACTGCTACACCTGAGAGGGGAGGGGAGGCTTTGTCAATCTGGGAATTCCCTCCCCCCTCCAGGTGGGCTTTTAGAGAGGGAGCACATACACACAGAGGGAATTGAGGACATCTGTTGATCATTTAGTGACATCCTGAGAGCCCACCCCCACACTGGGCCAATAAAAGAAAATCTGAGCTTGGAGGTAGGGGAGTCAGCCTGTCACTCCCGCTTTATAGTATAGACCGGCGCATGTGAGCTTGTTCCTGTGGTCACTCTGTCCTATCGCCCTGCTGGTGACCTTTCCCTCCTAAGGTTACAATAGAGAGAACCAGGGCAATAGAACCGGGAGGCTGGACTTGACACTTTGATGAGTCTGGTCATTCTTCATTCAGAACCGAGGGCCAGCTGCCACACTGACAGTGACTTTTCTGGAACCGTGTGAGAAGTCCCCTAGCAAATCCTCGTAGCCCACTGTCCTGTTTCTCTGCAGAACCTTGACCCACCCATACCCAAAACATCCCACTGGCCTATGTCTGGGGAACCCAAACTGACAGATCAGTCCTTTTACAGGTTCCTCAGCAATCCACCCACTTCAAAGGCCTCAGAAGGATGTCGTCCTAGGACTCAGCATTGCCTGATTTGGCCTTGACTTCCCCTCCCACCCTTCTCCCACCTCCTACCGCCTTTCCTAATGAAGCTCTTTGCACTCTCCAAGTTGCCTGACCTCCCAGCCTTTCCTCCACCACCACACTGCTCCCAGCCCTCTCCTGGCTGCCTCCTGCTCTTCCTCCAGATCTTGTCTAAGATCCCTACCTACCTCCTATGAGAAGCTTTATCTGCCTCTCTAAGACTGGATTAGGTGACATTTCCCCTGAGGCCTCAGAATCCCCAGTAACTGCCATGAGTCACTTGGCATCAATATGATGACCACGTTGCTCTAGACCAGCAGTCTCAACCTGTGGGTCTCGACACACAGGAACTGCATTAAAGGGTCAATGGCATTAGGAAGGTTGAGAACCACTGCTCTAGACCAACAATCTGGCTGCGTGGTCTGACAGTGAAAGACATTTATGGGAACAACAGGACAGAATGTTTGAAACCAAGACTACTTCAGAAGACTGGGGACATTTGGTCTTCGTGGATAATGAGGGAAATAAATATTGTTCAACAAACATGTACTGGCCACCTACAGAGTCCCAGGGAGCGATATCTGGGTTCTGCAAATTCAGGGACTGGCATGCTTGGGGATCCCATGTTCCACATTCAGCGTGGTGCTCAGGCACTGCAGCCCACCTGGCAGTGATAATGTTCACCAGGCTGCCTGCCAGCTGTGCAACCTTGGGCACGTTATTCCACATCTCTGTGCCTCCGCTTCCTTCGCTATCAAATAAGATAACAACAGTACGGACCGTGTGGGGTTGCAGTGAGAGTTGAATTAGTTAGTGTTTGTAAAGCATTTGCAACCATGCCTGGAACACAGCAAGCACTTCATTTATGCTCATCAAACAACAAAACAAGGATACAAGAAATTGTTGAATGAATGCAACCCGGGCTCCCGTCCTAGCGCCGCCGTGAATAGGCCACAAGCCTAAGCCTTGATACTAAGTGTAGTCTGTGGACCAGCAGCTGTCCTGGCAGCAGAATCTCAGGCCACAGTCAGAATCTGCATCTCGCAGTTCTCTCAGGTGAGCCGTGTATTAAAGTGAGAGAGCGCAGCCCCTCCTCCAGACTCTGTGCTGTGGGAGAGGGAGCTAGGTCCATGGACTCTGCAGGAAGGGTGATTCCACGTTTGACTTGCATGGGCTGAGACCACCAGCACCCCTTGCCCATCTCTCTGCTTGCTTCATACCCTCCCAGAAGAGGGTTGCTCGGAACAGACATGGCCCTGAGCAGATGTATGGCTTTCTCTCTCTGGGAGTGCACAGTGGTCTATCCAGAATCAGGCTGGGAGTGAAGGGAGTCATCTCTCGGGAGCATCAGCTTCTGAACTGATCACAGAGTCTTTAGTCTTGACCCCTGACTCAACTTTCTAGGGCAAACGTGACCATGGGCTCTGCCCCTCATTTCCCTTCAGTGGCTTGATAGTCTTTGATGAACAAGGAGGAGGACAGTGTCCTCGGCTGAGCAGAGCTTTTAGGGAGGCACAGGGGTGGAACATAGTGATGTGGCCGGGGCTCCCCACCTTGAGAGGTGCAGTCCTTAGTGGCTGGAAAACCCTTCCTTCTCTACTTCCTTCTCTTCTACTGACAGGCTCAGCCATGCCCTTAAGCTCCAAGTTGTTACAAACCCCTCTGTGAAGCTGCTCTTACCCCATCCAGGCAGAGGTAAAGGCTCCTTTCTCTGTGACCATTTTGTGAACAAGTCAATGCCCAGAACACAGCAGGTAGAGACTGCACCTCCGGTTTCTAGTCTGGCCCCTCCCAGGTTGTGGGTGCTGAGTTTTTGCTGATGGAATGAATGACCACCTCGCTTTCTTTCCTTATACCTCACACTTCAGTGCCCCACAGGTGCTGACTCAAAGGCTGCCTTGAAGGACAATTGGAATATTAAGAAGCCAGGCACAAAGGATTCACATAGACCCACGTTATTATATTACAGATAAGGAAAAAGACCCCAGAGACATTAATAGACTAGGTAATGTCATACACGTAGTTCACACTACAGCTAGAACTGTACTCATAGGGTTTTTTCTCTTTTCTCTTCAATGTTAAGTATATTTTAAAAAGTAGCCTATGCCTATGGTTTAAAAAATTAAATTCAATACTGCAAAATGATGGAGAGCAAAATTAAATTCTCCTTCTTTTCCCTAATCACAAGTCCTCAGTTCCCTTCTTATAAACACTTCATTGCTCTTATTAATATATACATGCACATTTACATATGCTGTGTAAATACATTTCTCTGCGCGTTCTATGAATATATATTCACATATGTGATACTTACCACCTTTTCTTACACTAACAAACATAGAACAGAGTTTTTCAAACTATGGATTGTTATGTGTCAGTGGGCTATAAAGTCAATTCATTTGGTCACTATAGGTGCATTCTTATTTGTTTTGTTTTGTTGTAATGAAAAAGAATGGAATAGAACAGATCAGAGCATATCTCATGTAGAAAGATCAAGTATTTTTTTAACTTCTGTTTCAGTCTTTTAAAAATCAATTTTATTGTGATATAATCTGCATATAATAAAAGTGCAGTGGCTCATGCCTATAATCCTAGCACACTGGGAGGCCGAGGCGGTGGATTGCCTCAGCTCATGGGTTCAAGACCAGCCTGAGCCAGAGCAAGACCATGTCTCTAAAAAATAGCCAAGCATTGTGGCAGGTGCCTGTAGTCCCAGCTACTTGGGAGACTGAGGCAAGAGAATCACTTACGCCCTAGAGTTTGAGGTTGCTGTGAGCTGTGATGCCACAGCCCTTATCAAGGGCGACAAGTGAGATTGTCTCAAAACAAACAAACAAAAAATGTACCTTTTTAATAAAGTACAAAATTTGATGAATCTTGAGAAATATATGCAGATATGTAACCAGCACCACAATCAGAGTATAGGACATTTCTACCATCCCAGAAAGAATACTGGTCCCCTTGAAAGTCAATTCTTTCTCCTCATCTTCAGTCCTAGCAACCACTGATTTACCTCTGCCACTAGAGTTTTGCTTGTTTCAATGTTAAATAGTTTTTGTTTGTTTAAATATATACTATATTTATAATTTTTAATTCCACTATGGCAGAGATTTTTTTTAATCTGTTTTATTCATTTTTCTCTCCTTAGTACCTAATTTGTGTCTAACCACAGAGTAGTTACTAAATATTTGTTTGGGAAAAAAAAATAAATGAATTTGTGTTGTAAAATGTATTAATAATGCTTACGGTGAGTTATGATCCAAAAGGCTGGGAAACTCCAGCTGTAGGCGACACCACAGAGCGTGCCTGGGAGCTTGTTCCTTGCCGTTCGTTACACAGCTGCTGTGTGGCTTTCAAAACCTGCAGACTATATCAAGAGTGCATCATCCTTTTTTTAAGGGGCCCTCTGTTGTTTTATATAGGATGTCTCAAAAATAGTGCTAAAGTCTTCATACACAGGGAAAATAGGAAATTATAGCTAAAAGTATCCTTATTTAGAAAATATTCAAGTATAAAACTTTACAAAGAGGTGGCCAACACATAGGGAATATTTTGTAAATATTTTGTAAAATAAATGTTTATAAGAAATATTTTGTAAATAAAGGTACCTTTAGCTACAATTTCCCATCTTCCCTACATATGGGGACATCAGGAGTGACTTTTGGGACACCCTATATAACAACAATTATTATTTGCAATCCTTTTTCACGAATAATATCCTTATGCTATGTTATTAAGTAACTATGTGGATATACTAGTAGGATAAATTCTTTAGAAGTGACACTTCTAGGTCAGGGGTTATGTGTATTTTTCATTCTGAGAGACATTGTTAAATGGCCCTATAAAGAGGCTGGACCAGTTTGTACTCCCACAAGAAGGACACAATGTACGGCTTCCCCACCCTTAACCACAACGTGTTAGCAAATATCTTCATTTTTGCCCATTTTATAGGTAAAGATGGTCTCCCACAAGAGTTTTAGTTTGCATTTTCTTGTAGCAGCGAGAGTGAGCACCTTTCATGTGCATAAAAGCCACTGTTATTTATTTTTCTATGAACTTGGAATTCTGCTCATGGCTTTTGTTTTTCTTTTGTGGTGTTAGCCTTTTTCCTTAATCATCCGTAAGAGTTCATGTAGGTATTGAGGAAATTAGCTCCTTGTAGCTCACATGTTGGAAACATTTTTTCCAACCAAGTTTGGTGCTTATCTTTTAACTTTAAAGTAATTTTTGTAATGCAGAAAATTTTAATTTTATGATATCATATTTGCCAGTCTTCTTATATGGATTCTGGATTTTATATCATGTTTAAAAAGGCAAAGTTCTTCCCCATTTGGATATTATTTAAATAAAATCTCTCATGTTTTCTTTTAATACTTTTATAAATCTTTTTAAAAACTAAAATCTTTTCTCCATCTGGAACTTATTTTGGTATAAGAGACTAAAAGGAGATCTAAACTTTGCCTTAGATAGCTACCATTTGTCTAAACATAACACCATCTACTAAATAATCTCCTTTTCTCCCACTGATTGAAATATACTCTTAATCACAAACTAAATTTGCCTCTATGTTTGGATCTATTTATGGGCTCTCCATATCGTTTTATTGGTTTATCTGTCTATTCATGCACCAGTATTAAACAGCTTAATTTCTTTTAGCTTTATAACATATTTCAGTATCTTTCAGGCCAAGACTACCTTTGACTTTTCCAAATTTATATAATTTTTCTCATCTGCCTCCTTTTTCAAATAAACTTCAGGATGTCTAACTCCAGAAAATTTTATTTTCTAATTGGGATTATATTAAATTTAAATATTAATTTAGGAACAATTGGCTTACATTTGGGGATAATATGGAGCTTACAGATCTGCCTTTCCATTTATTCTTATGTTTGTATGAATGCCTTGGTAGCATCTTCAAATTTAATTCATGTATAGTATGTCTTACATGTACCTTGATAACTGTATTCTCAGGTATGTAATCTGTTTTGTAGCTATTATAAATGAACTATTTTTTCTTTTTGTGTTGTTGTCTGTTTATTATGTTGGGAGAGACTGATTTTTGTTACCCAAATACCTTACCGAATTCTATTGTTCATAATGTCTTTCAGTTGAGTATCCTGAGTGTTTTGAGCATAAAGTCATATCTATACTTATAATAAATTTGCCTTTTTTACGGTTTACATCTTTTACTGCTTTCTTCTTTCTAATCCCATCACCTATGCCTACAACCAGGCAATACAGATCATGGACATGCCATGCTGTTACCTTTAATGGGACTACTTCTGGGTTTCACAATTTAGCATATGGTGTGCGTGTGCCCCCCATTGTTTTTACAGCTGGCACAGGAGAGAGTGGTGCAAGACAAATGAGCAGAGCAGGTGAATTCTGTATCCCCAGCCTGGACACCCACAGAGATGTATCCTCCTCCTCCCGCCACCTCTTCCAAGCTCTGCAACATCCCCTTCGCTGGGATCTTCTCAGGCCGGGGATCTCTTGCTTCCCTCACTCACTGGAACTCAGACTGTGGTCCCAGCCCAGTGCTATCCTTCTGAGCTTCTCTTTTCTCACTTGCAAAGTAAAGTAGTACTAGCAATTCTGCCTACCTCCCAAGGTGGTCGTGAAAATCGCTTTTTGTCAATAATAACGCAACCATGAAAAGTTACCATTCTTGAGCGGGTGTAGGCAAAAATTGGCCCTCCTGCCACGCAAATCATCCTTGGAATGACAGCTTATAGCTTTGTTTGCTTTTTTCTTTTCTTTTTTGTTTTTTTGAAACAGAATCTCTCTATGTCGCCCTTGGTAGAGTGCCGTGGCATCAGAACTCACAGCAACCTCAAACTCTTGAGCTTAAGCTATTCTCTTGCCTCAGTCTCCCAAGTAGCTGGGACTACAGGTGCCTACCACAATGTCCAGCTATTTTTTTATTGTAATTGTCATTGTTTGGCAGCCCCAGGATGGGTTTGAACCTGCCAGCTCCAGTGTATGTGGCCAGCACCCTAGCTGCTGATCTACAAGCACTGAGCCAGAGCCTATAGCCTGCATTGTATAGCCTATTTTCTTCTTTTGCACCTATACAATTCATTAGGTTGCATTGTAACCAAATGCAAACTGAGCAGAGTCATGTGCGAGGAGAGAGATGTTGCAGAATCATTTCCCTTTAACCCACATCCGGGGGTGACGCCACAGGCTCTTGAGACCTGGATGAAACTCCAGTCCTGTTGTCCTGGATCTTAATGCCTGAAGCAGACCCCTGCACTTCCCAGGAAAGGAAAATAAATGATCATGCCATTTATGGCTGACACGCCAGGGCCTTTGAGGACAAAACTGCATTTCTACAGGTCAAGCTGGGCAGGAAGAACCTTGATAGCCATGAGCAAATGCTTCGAGAGATGCCTACCTGCCACTGCCAATCTGCCAGCCCAACACCACGACTGGTTATCTGCAGGGAGAGGCTCCAGGTCGTTAAAACTAGACAGCCACTACTGACGTCCTAAAGCACTTTTTAAAATGCCATAACAACAAATTAAAAGGGAAGAAAAAAAAGTGCACCACCATGATAAGCGTAAAACACACCATCCTTTAGCAAATTGATAAGAAATCATCAAGATTATGAATGGAGAAATGGACAAGGACATGAACGGCATCCAGAAGAAACAGCCAAGAAATATATGAGTTTTTTTTCTTCCCTCTTTTTACTTATTTATTGCTTCTCACATTGATATTACCTTGGCAGTCAGAAAAGTAATATTTTATTAATCTAGACAGCTATTTTGAAAAAGGCCTAAGGCTTCTTCCTTGCTGTCATGTTCTACAATAAAACAGCCCCTGCTGTGTGCTTACACATCAGAAACCTACCGCTACTTGACATGTAGCTTAAAGTCACAGGGCAAGGCTGGTGAGTGGGGACGCAGAGGAGACAGAACCCAAAACAAGGAAGGAAAAGTATGGTGGTTATGGATCCAGAATGTACGGTCAGATGCCTAAGACTTAGGTACCAGCTATGTGACCTTGACCAACATACTTAGGCTCGCTAAGATTCCTTACTTTACCTATAAACTGGAGTAACAGTGCATACCTTTCAGGATTGTTGTGGGAAATAACCAAGGTGATGTGTGGAAAGGAATCAGCACTGTGCCTGCCACATGGTAAATATTTAATAGTGTAAGATTCAAATGATAGTGCTCTTATCAATAAGAAGGGGCCTTCTGGGCTAATACAAGGAGCATTCTAGATGGGAATTTGGTCCTAGTCTAAGGGACTTACTATGTGGCCATGGGCACGTCCTGTCACTCCTAGGTCCCAGATAAACTCTGAAGCCTCTTCCATCTCAGACACTTGGCATCTTGTTCTTAGACCACCCCTGGTAGCCGGCTCCTTCTCCCAGCCACCACCCTCATTCAGATGGGATCCTAATAACACAGTGCCTTAGCTCACAACTAGACTGCAGGGGTAGGAAGTTCTCTGCTAAAGAGTTGGCCCTCCCTTCCCCAAGAAAGATGACTTTTTGTTTGGGCCTCACAGCCATTTCCATGGAGACAAGGACAGAGCAGAAGGGTGATTAAACGTCCTTCCTCTAGGAAAAGCTCCTCCCTTCCCCAGGGAGCCCACATTTGAGTGACGCAGTTTCCTGAATCCACTGAAACCACAGGCCTTCCCACTCCAGTTGCCGTGCTGGGGAACAGAGCCAGGCGGCCCTGAGAGGTGACTCCCTGGGAAGCCAGGCCTGCCTCAGTCCGGCTCTGCCCGTACCTGGGCAGCTTTATCTGGTCACCAGAGAGCCCGTGTCTCTGGCAAGGTACCGGCTTGCCAGCCTACAGGAGGAATTTTCCACCAGCCTTGTTCTGGTTGCCAAGCCTTCAGCATCAGAAGACTACACCCCCCGGAGAAGGCCTGGGATGGACTGTCTTTTCTCTTGGCAGAGTTCCACACATTTATCTGGACAAGGCAGGACACGTGCCCTGTGATGGTTTTCAATGCTCCATCCTTCGACCACCTGTGAGCGGCGTCCACCTCTGACCACCCTCGTCATCAGAGTCAGTCTTGTTAGCCTGCCCTTCTGCTTCTCCTTTCCACGTTGCTGGGCACCCTTGGGTGCCCAGGTTCCCTCCTACTTGGGAAAACCATGGATATTGGAATCTTCCTTTCAGATACCAGCTCTGTCACTTATTATTTGGGTGATGTTAGATGAATCATGTAATCATTCGTGTCTCTGTTTTCTCGTCTATAACACGGGAATAATGAAAACTGCCTCGCTGAGTCTTACGTGTTCAACAAATTCTTCCTGACCATTTACTCAAGTGCCAAGCATCTTTCAGAGGCACTATCGTGAGCAAATTCTGAAGAATTAACAGAGATGACATTTGAAAAGCACCTGTGGGCTTCCAGCTCTAGGCGTGATTGAGGACTTTGCATCACATCTCCTTTGGAAAACAGCTACAAAATCTGGATAAAAATACAATTTAAAAAATTCAGTTGTTTGACAGCACAGAACAATGGTTTTCCAACTTTCACATACATAAGAGAGCTTGTTAAAATAGTTTCCCAGGGTTCAGCCCAGGGCTCCTGACTCACAGGCATTATACTGCTCCTGCATTTTTTTAAACTGTGTTTGTGTAAGTGTGTGTGTGTGTGTGTGTGTGTGTGTGTGTTGGGGGGTACTGGTTGTGAGGAAGGCAGGAAGGGGAGGGGCGCGGCTCTATCCTGTGGTCTCAGGGCTGCTGATGTAAATCAATTGCACCTCTTGTCAAGTTGGGAAAAAACTAAAAGCTCTGGGGATGCTTGTGAAGACGTGTTCCTATTGCAGGTGACTGTATCAGAGACAGGATCTCTGGAATGTAGGGAGGATCTTCCTTTACGATTCTATTCCCCAGGCTCAAAGGCCACGGAATGGCTCTCAGTATGTTTCTCACGAATGGCTTCTGTCCCCAGCTAGCCACCAGTGTCATCATGCTTGTTCCCCTGCCTGGACTGAGCCCATCTCATTTCCATATGACTGACCTGCCCATCCCTTGGCTAAACCCTTCCAGAATTTTCTATCCTACTTGCAGGAAAATTCAAACTCTACCTCATCAATCTCATCACCTTCCACTCTGCGGACTCTGCACTCCAGCCTCAAACATTCGACACTCATCCCTACCTCAGGACATTTGCACCCTTAGCTCCCTCTGTCTCAAACTCTGTTCCCCAATGACCTTGCAAGGGTGACCCTCTCTTCAGGCATCCTGTCCTGACACCCAATATAAAGTAGCTCTATCTTCTCCAGACACAATCTATTGATCAATATGTTTGATTTGCTTCATTGCACTTCTCCTAAATTTTCCTGTTCACTATTGGTTCACTTGTGTTTTTATCCTTTTCCCTCACCCTCTCCCCTAATAGAACATGAACTCTGTGACAGCAAGTACCATTTATGTCTTATTCAGAGTACCTGGAAGAATTCTGGTCCCCATAGCAAATATCTATTTGCTGAGTAAATAACTGAAAGCTCCAGTTAGATGGAACCATAATAAGCCTTTGCTGATTTCCCAAGCTGGAGTAATCTCCCTCCTGTGGAGGTCAAAGCCATACTCCCCCTCTCTAAAGGTCCCCAGCACTTCTGCCTGTCCTGCAAGTATTTACAGTTTTTCTCTGTCTTACCAGACCTTAAGTTCCCTGGCCCAGCTCCTCCCCTAATTCCTCTCTGCATCTCCTGCCTCCTCCCAGCTTTTAGCATGATGCCTCATATACTGTTGGTGCCCCATCAGTATACAAGGCTGAGTAACTGGTGTTCGCTGTCATCACAGACATCTCAGAATAATTTGGAATTCCATGTCTATGCACATCAAGCCCTGTGGCTCATCACTCTGGTCAAAATGACCATGATATCTGGAAACCATGATTTTCAAAGGTGAATATTGCCGAGGTGATAAAAGTGAATAAACACAGGGCTTTGCTGCTGGGTTTAATCCTCATATTCAGCAGACCTGGATGACCTGGATTGGCTGCATTTGCACCAACTATCTTCAAAGGAGGGTGAGTAAATGCAGAGAAGGTGAAGATTAAATGCCACAAGCTTGTTAGGGGAGTGGAAAATGACAGATGTTATCATTTCTGTATGACACAAGGCAGAGAAGGAGTTTTCCCAGTACTGATTGGACCTTGAGCTTCACGGGCTTTAAGGACCCTGCCTTGGTCTGTCTCCTGTCTGGTGTGTTTCTACCACTACTAGTCTTAAGGCTGCATTAGCGTGTCTGCATTTACGAGAATAATTCCATTATACTTTCTTTATTTATGGAGGTATTACCAGTTGTTACCTAGTGGTGGATGGATTTGGGGATGTTTTTGTTTCACCAGGGGTTTCGAACAAAACTCACTCTGTCACCCCTACTTTCCTCCAAAGCAGTGGTTCTCAACCTTTCTAATGCCGCGGCCCTTTAATACAGTTCCTGTGGGTCACGACCGACAGGTTGAAAACCGCTGCTCTAAGGTCTCACTTCTGGAATGGCGCCTGTGGCTCAGCGAGTAGGGCGCCGGCCCCATGTACCAAGGGTGGCGGGTTCAAACCCAGCCCTGGCCCAACTGGAAAAAATAAATAAATAAATAAATAAAGTCTCACTTCTACGCTTTCCTTGTGTCCTTGGGTATGCTCCTGCCAGACCACATTACAGTTTCCCAAACACATCATCTTACTTTACAGCTATTTGCACATGTGACTTGTCCTGCCCGGGGCAAGTGTTCTCTCCATGAGATCACTTCCAACATCCAGCCACAAGACCTTACCCATTCAGGCCAACTCCAGCCAGCCCTCCTGAGTGAGGCCTTCCCTGAGTGGATCACCAGCTGCTCCTCTTGCCTTCAGCATGAAGAGGTCAGGGGCTGAGTCTACTTTATCTCTGTACCCCCTGTGCTTAGTTCAGTCTGGTATACCATAGATGCTGCATAAATGCTTGTAGAACACAGGATATAAAACACGGGTCGAAGTCCCCACTATTGCTCAGAATGGCAGAGAGGTTAGGTACTCAGACCACGTTGCCAGACTGCCTGACTTCAAATCCTGGTCTCGAATTGCTAGATATGTGTTCACAAAGTTACACGAAGTCGGTTTCTTGGTCTCTAAATTAGGGGTGATGATGATGACAGAACAGTTCCCACCACACAGGGATGTTTCGGGGATCAAATATGAACACAGCAGGTGTGTGGGGCTTGGACGGTGCTCGCTGCTCCTGTTAAAGTGGTGTCACTGCGGTTGAGTCATACCTGTTCTCAGTTATTTCCACTCACCGCCTCCGTGACAGACACACAACTCACCTCTGCTGGGAGGCCCAGATGAGGTGGTATGACAGGGGAAATTACTTGTAAGAAGGGAAAATATTCTACCAATAAGGTGAATCCCCATGTCACAAAAAATCTGTGAATTGCCTCTTTCTCTCCTAGTCTCTCTGCCTTCCTTGTCTGCTTCTTTATTATTTGGAATTTCTTGTGAATGTATTAATTACTCCCACCAAATAAATCAGAGGACATGGAAATAGTAGCCCATGTGAGTGAAAAATAAAATTATCATTTATAATTAGGCCGACCCTAAGGTTAGTTGTTCATGTGACTCCTCCAGTTAAGTCAGGATTATCTGCTTTAGGGGGTTGTGGTAAGATTATTAGTTTTATGGTCCATTTTTTCATCCCTGTTAAATAACTGTCACTTTAAAGTGAAAGCCAAGTAAATGCTGGCTGAATTGAATTGCTGGAGTCAAATGCTTAGTATTTGCCCCTCACCTGTCTCCGCTCAGGGCCTCTCTGCCAAAGCCAATGGGATCCTTGTCAGACATCCAAGGCCTGAACATAACCCCATGTGGTTTGCAAGCAGGATAATTTGTTTCTTCTTGGGAGATCTTGTCAGCCTCTCCTTTATGGAAGTGGAGTTTAAAAAAATATTTCTTGGCCGAAAACAGATCCAATTGGAAAGCGATGTGGAGTGAGGTTAAAGAAGAGTCCTGGAGGTGTCTCTTCCAACAACTTTCTACCTACATCTCCAAAAATTGTATGTAATGATAACCACAGGTCACCAGCATCTTCCCCAGCCAGCAGTATAATTAGATCACCTTTGTCAGGGACTGTGGGCCTCCAGGGACGTTGCTGAGGGAAAGCCATTCTTTTAATAGGAAGTTCAGCACAGGAAGCTGTCCTTGGCTGCCTCCACCCAGGCACTTTTTCGTGTTCTGAGACTTGTTCGTAAATAGGCCAGGAATTTTTTCCACTACCATTTAATGAGTACTTGGTGCCAAAAACCATAAGATTGGTGTCTTGGTAATCCCCATTTTGCAGCTGTAGAATCGAGGCTCAGAGAAGCCAAAGATCATGTCCAAGGTCACGTAGCATCCATAACCAGTATTCCCAACCATTATACCCACTGCCCCACCTGCCAGACCAAGAGCTTTTTCAATTCCCTATCCTGGTATGCCGTTCCTGGTAAGAGGTCAACATAACAGCTCCCAGGCCATGGTCTTCAGAGGTAAGAGTGCTCTAAAAACACATGGGTGGAAAACATCCCCCAAACCCATGCTTGTGTCCATGAGTGCCTAACAGAACAGGTGCAAGGAGTTCCAAACAGACGCTGCATCATGCCAAGGAGTAGGGAGCATTTAGCCAGTCACAATTACTCAACGAGGGGGTTGCCATTATTACCACCATCACACACCTGAGGGAACTGAGACACAGGAGTTGGGTAGACTGTGCAAAGTCACAGAAGTGATACATGGAAGAGCTGGGATTTCACTCACTGAGCAAGTCCGCTGCCTGCCGTCTCTGTCCAGGCGCTGTTCTAGGTGCTGGGGAAACAGCAATGAACGAGATGGTCAGAAACCTCCTGCATCTGTGCTCTTTACGTTGGTCGACGTGCCTGGGACGATGACGATGGTGACAACTGTTGCTGCTGCTTACTGAGGCCAGGCCTCAGGCTGCTCAACGGTGATATGGGGCCAGTATCGCCTGCTTCATTATAAAGCATGGGAGCCTTTGTCTCATTTAATCCTCAAACTTCATAAAATAGTATGATGATGCCCATTGTACAGTCCACCAAAGTAAGGCTGAGGAAAATTAAATCACTTCCACTTGCCTATGAATCCACCCTCCCCATACGTGAACCCAAAGGCTCCCATCGTCCAGGGCCAGCTCAAATTGCATCGCAGCTTCGAGGCCTTCCTTGGCTGCCCTTACCTCATCACATTCAGCTCCTCGACATTCTGGTATGACAGGTATCTGAACAATCAAGAGACGGGCATCTGAAACCAGGGAAACAGAAAATGGATTAGACAACGTCCCTGGGGTGCTGGCATAAGGTTTCAGCTGTAGCTGCAGCTCCCTTCCACCGCACCCTGCTGCTCCTACGCCTGGAAGACTCTTGAGGGGTTCAGAGCTGCAGCTCCTATAAACCTCATCACCTTCTGTCTGTCTGCGAAAGACAATAGAGCTTTTATCTGGGCGGACATGCAGAGCCAAATCCAGGTGGCATGGCTTTAGTTCACTACATGACACTGTTCATCACCAGAAAGGTATTGGGTGCGCCCGTCACTGATAACACGGCTTATTGTACCAAACTAAGGGATGGTCTCATTCACTCTCAAAACCCCAGAGAACCAGCTGTTCAAGTGCGGCCAGGCCAGGATTAAACTTCAGGATCACTCTTCAGCCCATCCACACAATCAGGACACTGAGGCCTCCAGGTCTTTTCACACAGAGACTTTTCTCTGTCTAGACCAGTGGTTCTCAATCTTCCTAATGCCTCCTAATGCCGCGACCCTTTAATACAGTTCCTCATGTTGTGGTGACCTCCCAGCCAAAAAATTATTTTCATCGCTACTTCCTAACTGTAATTTTGCAACTGTTATGAATCGTATTGTAAATATCTGATATGCAGGATGTATTTTCCTGGTTACAAGGGGGTTGCAACCCACAAGTTGAGAACCGCTGGTCTAGACTCTGATGACCTTTAACTGGTGAACTCCAATGCATCCTTCAGATTAACCAGATTAAGGACTATCTCCCCTGTGAATCCTCCCTGACTCCCAGGGGAAGGTCTACGTCTCCCTCTGTGTTCCCAAAGCACCTTATTTACACGCTCATTAGACCTGCATTATATATGAATATCAGTATTTGCACACACACATACATATTCACATTTATTGTTAGGCTGTGAACACCACAAAGACTTAGACCCCTTCCCCATCAAGGCCCAGCTCAAATGGCACCTCCTTTGTGAAGCCTTCCTGATCCCACCCATAGTACTTTGTTCAATTCTCCACCACAGCACTGGAGACTTGAGACTAGGTAGGTACGTGAGTGCTGTGTGTCTGGGGCTCCCTCCGTGTGGTGAGCACCTTGAAGACATGACTGTTTTCTGATTTATTTCTGTGTCCCTGACTCCTTGCCTAGATTCTGGCACTTTGTGAATGCTCAGTATTTGTACAAAGCTTATAAACCCTGGGGTCCATTGGCTTTTTCCAGGTATGGCTGCGTTGAAAGAATCACAGTCCAGCAGCCAACACAATGAAAAGAGAATCCCATTCTTTACCCATGCATCTCCCCGAGCAGGAAAGAGGACACAACATGTAACTTACAATGACACTCCTGCAACATTCCTTCTCCTTCCCCACCTTCTCATGCTCTCAAACTGCCCTGGAGCCTCTGATCGCCGACCCTGCATCCCTTTCCCCAGCCTCATATTCCTTCCTTCTTGAATCCCCTTTCTCCTCCCCACTCACCCTCTCTCCTAAGTCTGCTTATTTTTCTGCTTTTTGTTTGCTTTCCACTTTCAGCAAGAGTCCTTTCCCCTTTGCCTCCCATGTCTCTGGTGCTCAGCCTCTGTCTACCCACCGTCTCATTTGGTGCCTTTCCCTTGTCTAGGGGAAGCAGGTTGGCAAAGGGAAATTCGTCCCATGGAAGGAGGGGAAGCAATTCCACACCAGGAGGTGCCTGGAGCATTCGCTTGTTAAGAAATCCTGTCTGGGCCACATATGTTTACTGAGTGGCTAGGTGAGTAAATGGATGCATGGGTTGCTCTCTTTTCTACACCCAACACATACTTACATGGTACCTACTTTAAACAAAGCACAAGCACTAAGAAGCAGGCCTTGCCAGGAGAAGCAAGGTGGAAATCCCAGCTAAGAAGCTACACTATAGAACTCTCCCTTTGTCTGGGAAGAGGGTCACAGTCTGTCACCCCAGCCCTCCAGAATGTGAGTTGTTCTGTTTTAGGCAAAAAGGCCAGGGCCCAGAGCCTTCAATTCCACCTGTTTGGTAGAAAAATCCATTTATTGAAGTCAAGGGGGTTACTCAGGATCTTTCAGCAAGAAAATAGGAAAACCTGGATCTTGGCGCTTTACCTGAGGTTTTAAGGCAGAGATCACCTTCCCTGGACATCCATGATGTTGTCCTTTGGCCCCTTGACTGCTTAGTGCAGTTATTTTTAGGATTTGGTTTGAGCCACAGGTCCAAAAGTGAGTCCTAATATGAAAATATTAATATCATTATTGCAACAACAACAACGGCGGTAGCTTCTACTCATTTAGAATTTACTACGTGCCAGGCACAGTGCTGTACCCCATGACACATGATGTTGGTTAATTCTGCCAGCACTGCCACGGTAGATATTACAGACCAGGAGACCCAGGCAGTGGAGAGACTTAACAACTTGCCCAAGGTCACGTGGGCCAGCACTAGAGGGGAGACTCAGACAGAGGCCTGTGGGATTCCCACTCCTGCTCTCTGTGCCTCGGGGGTCCCCCTTCTCCCTCACCCCCAAGCCCAGTTCCTCTCAGTACAGTCTCCAGAATTCTGGGGACCAAATGTGCTTTCTGCTCCGTATTTTGCTCTCTTCTCCATCCCTTGGCCCCAATTCCTTCACCCCCAAACACACACACACACACACACTCCTAACTGGTAAAGGCCATGACTTAGAAAGAGGCAGTCAGCAGAAAAAAGGAAAGACAATCCACCAGCTGATGATTAAGAAGCTGCAAAGTGGCTCAGCGCCTGTGGCTCAACGGGCTAAGGCGCCAGCCACGTATACCTGAGCTGGCAGGTTCGAATCCAGCCTGGGCCCACCAAACAACAATGACGGCTGCAACCAAAAAATGGCCGGGTGTTGTGGCGGGCGCCTGTGGTCCCAGCTACTTGGAAGGTGGAGGCAAGAGACTCGCTTGAGCCCAGAAATTGGAGGTTGCTGTGAGCTGTGATGCCACGGCACTCTACCCAGGGTGACAGCTTGAGTCTCTGTCTCTAAAAAAAAAAAAGAAGCTGCAAATTTCACACCAGAATGGATGTGGTCTAAACAGCTCAGTACCCTGAACAGCTCCTTATCACCTTGGGTCAGTTCCTGATGCCTTATGGAAGCCCTGCAGTGGCAGCTCCAGGCAGCCTGCCACCTCCATTCTGAATGTACCTAATATGGTGGCAGCTCTGCATTCACAACCTCTCCCCAAGTTTCCCCCTCCCAGCCCAGCCTCGTAGCACTTATCCACGTGACCCATTTTAGCCGTTGCTTCTGAACGCTGCCTTTCAGCCCATGCTGCAGGGAAAACAAAGGGACCCCCAAGTGGGCAAATCTCATGCCCCTTAAAATGAATATGGGTAAAGGCAAAAGGCAGCCTGCCCACTGTTATCACAGAGGTTTGGCTCTGCACTTGTGCATCCCACTTTGTATAAGCCAACCCAACTGCAGCCTCGTTGGAAGGCAGTTAGCGCCCTGAGCTGGCTTAGCACCAACACCTTCATAAGTGTCTCACCCACGTATTCCTCACAAGCATGCTGTGTCCTCCTTGGAAGGAATTCTGGGAGTGATCGTCTGTGCTCTCACACTTCCAGCCATGGCTGGTTATGTTTCAGTGCCTGCCTTGTGGACTCCACCTGCTTCAGATCTCTGTCACTGCTAAGCCAGGGCCCTCATACTGGTCCTCCCACCCTGACATTGAGCACAGACTTTCTCAGAGTCCCCATCTAGGTGTAGGAGATCCCAGGTTTGGCCGAAAGGGAGTCCAAACATACTTTCACAATGTTAACATTTCTGTAATTAGCATGCATGTCATAAATGATGTGACCATTTAATGTGGCAGTATTTCTGATTGTTTACCCCAAGGCTGTTATTAAATCAGAGAACAGCTGACAGTCAGTGGTATCTTGGAAACATTTACAGCCTTCATTAACTCACAGACACCACTCCACAACACACACCCCCTGACCAAATTATCTTCTCTTAGCTGTTTTCCCACAGCACTTTCTGTCTCCCTCTTTTATTACCCTTGTCAGGGTGCATCATCATTGTTTGTTTGTGTGCGTCTCACCCACTGGACAGCGAGCCCCGCAGGGGCAAAGGCTCTGTCCAATTCATTTTTATACTCCACCGGCTAGCACTGAGTCTAGCATCTAGTAGACACTGAATTCAATTTGGCTGAATTGGGAAGACACTGATTTCAGATGACTCATCCAGGGAAGACACATCAATCCTGGGATCTAAAGAGTTTTAGGGATTTGTTACACACACACACACACACTAGTCAGTATCGGCAGCCAGGCAGCTCTCCAAGGGGGCTCAATGCATTTGTCTTGGAATGAAATGACACAGAGAGATAATGGACTTTCTTTACCTTTCCAGGGAAACTTCAAACCCCGGGGTCATGCCACCCTGAAGGGTCCCTTCTCCGGTGCTTTGGAGCTCCCTTTCTGGCCCCTGCATCAAGCTCAGAGTAAAAATCCAGGGAGTGACTCACACCAAAAATTGGAAACGCAAATAGTGGAATTCCTATTGGCAATTGTGCCATTGATTATTCAGCAGTAAGTTTTCCAGAAGATCTTTAGGGACTTTACTCCAGCCAAATGACCTCAGGCTGAGTGAGATTCACAGCCTATTGAGTGAGAAGTAAGGCTATGAAGTAACAAAGGGAAAAGACACTTATGCACGAAATCATGTCCTCTCCCAGTCCCTAATGAATCAGGCCAAAGTTGAGGCAGTTGCCATTTTGAAAAAAGCTATGACAAAATTCACCTGCTAATTTGTCTCTTTTTAATAATTATGGGGAGGGGAGGTAGGTGCCAGATATATTCCATGACACATAACAGGCACTCAATAAATTTTGTGGACAAAATGAAAGAATGAAATTCCTACTTATATGCATAATCTCTTTTAAAGGGTACAACTTTTTGCAGTGGACACATTGTAAAGTCAGATGGGGAAACTGAGGCTCACTCTCTTTGCTGGAACAGAAGCAGCATGCCCCCCACTCTGTGACCACTTCTCTTTGGCCTTCCATTGGCTTATAAGGTTCCACACAACTTGTCCTTTGTCCAAATGTTACATTTTCTCAGGAGTCTTCTCACACCACCCTACTTTAAACTGCAATACCTCTTCATGTGCTAAAATCCCACTTCTTTTATTTATTTTTCATTATCCAGGATAATATATTTTTACTTTTTTTGTTTGTTTGTTTATTGTCTGCTTCTCCCCAGGAGAATATAAGTTCATAGATCAAGAGAGGTTTTGTTCACTGTTATTCATCTCAGCATCTAGAAAAAGGCCCACCTGATAAATGGTGGCAGAATGGATAAATGAATGACTGAATGAATGAGTGAACCAAGGCAGAATCCTTGAGAGCACAGCCACCTGTAAGTATAGGGCCTCTTTCTGTACTTGGAAACTTTCAATTGGTCTCCCCATTAAGCAGTGGTTTTCTCTTCTTTCTTCCTATGTCAGAGTGGCCAGGTCAGTTTGAACTAAATTGTTAAATACCTTGACTATGAAAGCTAAGGTTAGGCTTTTACCTACACAATGGGGTAGCTTTTAAGAAGGGCTAAGTTGGCCAGACATGGTGGTGCATGCGTTGGACAGATCCCAGACTTGGGAGGCTGAGATGAGTGGATTGCCTGAGTTCACAGGTTCGAGACTGGCCTGAGCCAGAATAAGACCTCGTCTTTTGAAAAAAAATAGCCAGACATTGTGGCAAGCGCCTGTAGTCACAGCTACTCGGAAGACTGAGGCAAGAGAATCACTTAAGCCCAAGAGTTTGAGGTTGCTGTGAGCTATGATGCCGTAGCATTCTACTGAGGGTGAAAAAGTGAGACTCTGATTCAAAAAAAGAAAGGCTAAGTTGTGTTTTCGAGAATACAACAGGCAGGAAGAAAGAAGATAAAATTGGGGTTGAACAATAGTCAAGTCAGACAGACCAGTAATAAAAGTATTGGCCCAGTCCTGGTTACTAGTTTTCAAATTGTGTTATACAGAGCAGAACTGCTCCAGGAAGGCGCTCCCAGGGTTACCTGAGGCCAAAAAGGCCACTGCATCAACAGGTAGAAGAAACCTGAGTTTCCAAGAGCAACTGTGACCATGCATTACTTTATTTGAAAATAGTATACCTTAGTTTAAAAACAAAAATTGTGGCCAGGCACAGTGGGTCATGCCTTTCATCTTAGCACTCTGAGAAGCCCAGGCAGGTAAATTGCCTGAGCTCAGGTGTTCAAGACCAACCTGAGCAAGAGCAAGACCCTGTCACTACTAAAAATAGAAAAAACTAGGAGCGTGTTGTGGCAGGTGCCTGTAGTTGGGAGCCTGAGGCAAGAGGATCACTTGAGCCCAAGAGTTTGAGGTTGCTGTGAGCTGTGACACCTCAGTACTCTACCCAGGGCAACGGAGTGAGACTCTGTCTCAAAAAAATAAAAACTATGATTCATTGATCTGTCCAAATCATACTACAAATCACAATAAATAAATACAAATAAAAAGGAGGAGGAGAAGAGAGAAGGGGGAAGGAGGAATCTCTCAGAGGGAAGCAACCAGCGTGCCCTCAGGAGGTGCAGGCATTTCAAGGCATCTAGGGTACATCTGTTTCCAAGGTTCCTCGAGTGGTTGTTGACAAGATGAGTTCCCTGGAGGCTGTGGGGATGAGTGCCTCAGCTCCTGACTGGCCATGGGCTAGAGGGTGCCCTGAGGGTTCCTTTCTACATGGACCTCTATATAAAACAGCTCACAAGGCCAGGCACAGGGACTCACACCTGTAATCCTAGCACTTTGGGAGGCCAAAGCAGGTGGATCACCTGAGCTCAGGAGTTCAAAACCAGCCTGATAAGAATAAGATCCCTATCTCTAAAATATAGCTGGGGGCCTGTAGTCCCAGCTACTCGGGAGGCTGAGACAAGAGGATTGCTTGAGCCCAAGAGTTTGAGATTTCTGTGAGCCATGATGCCACAGCACTCTACTGAGGGCAACAAAGTAAGACTCTGACTGAAAAGAAACAAACAAACAACAAAAACAAAAACCCAACTTACACCATGGCAGCTGGCTTCATCAGAGTAATCAGAGAGAGAGAAGATCTTTAGGAACCGAACCTTGAAACTGACAACACTTCTAAGTCTTAAAAGCAAATCTCCAGGTCCAGCCCACATCCAAGGTTGAGGGGATTATAAACAAGGATGAGAATGCCAAGAGGTGGAGATCATGGAGAGCCAACTAGAGGAGCCTGTCACATGCAGGAATAAACCTTTGTGGGACACACCTGGACTCTATCGCCTCCTTGCTCACTCCTTCTCAAGAGAGAACTGACTTCTTGACTAGGAAGCTTTGGGAACAGAATCTGTAGACTGGCTCTTCCTTCTGTCTTTCTCCTTGAGATCCACCTGTCTATAGAGACCCTACCCTGCCTTGCCACTGGCCATGCTGAACGCTTAACAGGAAGGGCGCTGTCCCTCTTGGGAGAGGATTTCCCTTTTCTAGAGCTACTGAGGGCATTCTCAGTTCAGAATTAGGCAGCTGACTATGGCCACACACCTGTACCACAATCTCCAGCCTGAACCTTCATCCAAGATAAAGATGGCATTTTTATCACCACAGGCTTAACAAATTTGGCTTTCTCAATTGTTTTAGAACTTAGGTAAGAAAGAGAGATGCTCTCTCCGACACTAATGCTATTCTTCAAAGAGTTGACATTTGGAATACAACCAACCTGAACAGGGCTAGCTTAATGGACGTGTGACCTATTCAGCAACGCATGAGCCCCATTACTTGGTTTCATGCTCTGCAGATGCCCTTTTGAATTTTTTAATAATCTTTGAACAGAGAGTTTCAGGTTTTCATTTTTCATTGGGAACCAATCATCTAACCAATCCTGAACCTGAATTTGATTCTGCTTTTGTCACTAGCCAGGAGGTCTTAAGCAAATGACCATTCCTCTGTGGTTTTCTCATATGCATAAAAAGGGCTGAAATATGTTGAAAACAATGTCTAACCCTGTGACAAATGAGTCTCAAATAAAGCATGAGGTAGACGAGGTGTGCAGTTTGTGAAACGACACCCAAATGTCTAAGGGTCAATTAATGAATTAGCCACCTCTTATGTGACTGATGTGCCTTTGCCCAGATCCTGACTAATACAGCTAAACAAGACAGCAGGAGAAAGGGACAGGAAAGCCAGTCTGATTCCAGGGTCAGATCATCAGTCTGAGATTCTGACATCAAAGCCAGTGGCAAGAAGAGATTTAGAAGGCCAGGAAGTCTGACCTACTAGCCAAGGCCCTTCTGGTGCATCCCATATAGTGTGCAGATGTGACCATTCAGAAAGGTCCAGGGTTCAAAGCTGTGATGGTACCTGAGGTCTTCAGAGAACCAAACTCCAGGAGAAAGAACTGGTACCCTGAACACTCATGCTTCACCTTAAGAGGAAATGTTTTTAGACATCCAGCTATCAACTAATCACAACTTGCTATCTAGTGAAAACAAAAAAAAACCCCAACATCAACGTCTCACTAATGTATTTCATTGAAAAATACTAGGGAGAGATGCTGTTTGCTACTTGTGTAATTTGCTGCATTTCATGTTTAAATTGAAGTATCTAATTATACAATTATGAATCATCCTGATTCAAATAAAGTTCACCAAAATAATCTCCTTATGTAACATTATCTTCCAATATACCTGCTATCTTCATTTCATTCTGTGCTTTTATTCAGCCAGAGTCTAAAATCTAATTGTATTTTTAAAGTGTCACATTAAACCAAAATAACAATTCTGCTACAATAACCATCATGAGGTTGTTGATTCTGATTTGTATTACATTTTGAAATGTCATGCTTTTTTTTATGGTTCCCAAGACAGTTTATAGCTTTTGCAATTAGGCAGCCTTGTAAAGCATGGTCTTAAATGATTTTAATGTTTCAAACCAGCTAAGCATTTCATATGCCAATTTCCTCTGCCTTTTTTAAAGGAATAATAATGCCTTTCATGTATCTAGGTTCTTTATGATTAACAAAATACAAAAACATCTATTGTTTTATTTGATTCTACTTTCCAGAGGTTACAGTGCTAAAAAAGGGCTAAGGTCACCATCAAAGCAAGAAGGGAAGGTAGGGGGGAGGAGGTGGGAGGAGAGAGAGAGAATGGAAAAATTCAATAATTGTTTAAAAGCATTAAAAGGATCTTCTTGGGAAATATCAGACTCTAATAGAACTTTCTCATGTTTATGTTATGGCACTTCATGGCAGTGGCCATGAAGACAGTGACATCTTACAAATTAAAAGTATCTTTACACCCACCAGCTTTTCAGGGAGCTGCTTAGATACCAGGTAGACTCCTACATGGGGAGCATAGGTCAGAGCTGGGGGGTTTCCAGCAGCTCCTAGTCCTCTGCTATTCACTAGTGTGTTTGACTGCAAACCTCAGAGATGAACTTGGACTAATATGAGCATAAAAACAATTTACTGTCAGGAAAGCGAGCAGGCTGCTCAAGGGTCAACAGTCTGGAGACCTGGCTCCCACCGCACATGGGGACCAGGGGAGGCTGGGAAGCTGCAAAGACAGCCAAAAGTTTGTCATAGCAATGGCCTAATTAGAGTGCAGACACCAGGGCTGCCAACCCTGGATACTACTTTGGGCTACTGGACTTTGTTTTCTTTCTAATCGAGGTGCAACTTATGTAGAATTAAGTGCACAAATCTTACCTGTATATCTCAAGTACATCTACACCTGTGTATCTCAAATATATCTACACCTGTGTAGCCACCTCTCTGTTCAAATTTAGCATATTTCTAACACTTAAGAAAGCTCTCTTGTGGTTCCTCCTAGTCTATACTCATGCTGCCCCAAAGGGCATCACTTTTCTGACTTTTGTTACTGTAAGATTAGCTTTGCCTATTGTTGAACTTCACATAGGCGAAGTATCCACAATATCTACTCTGTGTATTCTCCTATAGCTGTGAGATTTATCCATGCGGTTACTTGCAGTGATACTTCACGATTCATTTTTTATTGCAGTGTAGTCCGTACTCTGTTGTATGATGATACAAAAATGTTTTATATCTATTCCACTTTTTATGGACATTTGGGTGATTTGTTGGTTTTGGTTATGATAAGTAATGCTGCTGTGAAAATACTTGTCTTTCGGTGGACATAGGCACTAACTTTTCTTACAATAGGCATATGGTTTGCTATAGTAGATTTTTGTTAGGTTACATTGTTTGCATTTGTTAGGTAAGGTGCAAGTTGTAGTTGAGCCATTCACCCAGGAAGGATGCCATATACCCCTACACTGTACCCGTTAGGTGAGAGCTCACCAAGCCCCCATCTACCTCCCCCTTCCTCCCTTACTTGAACGTAATTGTCTTTTTCTCTCACATGGGCATGTAGTTGTTCATATTAGTACTGAGAACCTTGAATATTTGCTTTTCCATTCTTGTGATACTTTATTTCAGAGAATGTCCTCCATATCCATTCAGATCAATATAGAAGATGTAAAGCCTCCACTTTTTAAAAATTTTTTTAAAGCCTCCATTTTTTTATAGCTGAATAGTATTTCATGGTATACATATACCATAATTTATTTGTCCATTGTAGGCTGATGGACACTGGGTTGTTCCCACATCCTGATCACTCTGAATTGAGCTGTAAGAAACACTCGAGTGCAAATGTCCTTATGGTAAAATGATATTTTTTCTTCTTCTGGGTAGACACCTAGTAATAGGATTGCAGGATCAAATGGAAGGTTTACTTTTAGCTCTTTGATGATTCTCTATGCTTCTTTCCAAAAAGGCTGTATTAGTTTGCAATTCCATTAACAGTGTATAAGTGTTCCTGTGTCTCCACACCCACGTCACCATCTTCAGCTTTGGGACTTTGTGATGTGGGCTACCGTCACTGGGGTTAGGTGCTATCTCAAGTTGGTTTTGATTTGCATTTCTCTTATGATAAGGAGGGATGAGCATATTTTCATATGTTTCTTGGCCATCCATCTGTCTTCTTGGAGGAAGGTTCTGTTCGTGTCTCCTGCCGGTGATAGATGGGATTGTTTGCTCTTTTCTTGCTGATTAGTTTGCATTCTCTGCAGATTCTGGTTATTAGTCCTTTGTCAGACTTGCAACATGTAAATATCTTCTCCCATTCTGAAGGTCTATTTGCTTTCATTGTTTTGTCCTTAGCTCGTTAGCTTGATTAGGTCCCATTTATTTGTTTTAGTTGTTGCTGCAGTTGCCAATGGAGTCCTCTTTGTAAAATCTTTCCCAAGACCAATATCATCAAAAATTTTTCCCACATCTTCTTTTAGAATTTTTATCATTTTGTGTCTTGGATTTAAATCTTTTATCCATTGCGAGTCAATTCTTGTAGGCCTAAGTATCCATCACTTGTGTGGCAGGAAACCCTATGTACCTGGTAAATATGGGGCTTGTGGGGGCAGCATTTCACTCTGATATCCCCCCCTGCTCAACTCCCCATCTCTCTCCTGTCTCCTCCCTTACACCCTGGCCCTTTCTCACCATCTTTGTTGCACACTTAGAATAAAGTCTTTTTCTTAATAATTTTGGGTTTCAGTCTCCTTATCTATAAAAGATAAAATTAAACAAAATGCCCTAGTAACCATGAATCTATGAGGCCACCTCTGTCAATGAGGCCTCACAATGAATGAGGCCTCACCATGAATATGCTCATAGGACAGGAGAGCAAAGCATGAGCCCCAGGCTCCAAGAGGCTAGGCCACAAGCCAGGGAGCTCCAATGAGGAGAAAAACTGAGAAGGAAAAATCTGGAGCATGGCGGCAGGGTATAGGAAAGAGGTCCGCATCACACAACTTTTTGTTTTGTTCGAACACAAAAACATTTTGCAAATGCTTTTATAAGCAACACTGATGACCTATTCCTTAATCCTAAACACATCATTCATAAAATGTACCATTGATTTAATAATACTTGTTGAAGAAAAAAGAATTGGATGGTGAACTTCTTTTAATACAGAGAACTGTTCAAAGGTGGAGAAATAAATACATTCTAGAATTCAGACAATAAGTCCTATAAAACAGATACAAGGGCTGTGGCTGTGGCTGAAGTGGAAGAGTGCTTGGAATCCGGTCAAATCAGCCTCCCCTTTCCTCGCTTTGTCTTTCTCACTGGCTTCAGAGGCACTTTTCAGAACCCTGGGAATCCCTTTCAGAAGCCACTGGCACAATGGAATGGGCATATGTTTTGAAGCAGGCAGATCTATGCCTTGAGCAAGAGGGTTCACCTCTGAGCTTCAGGGCCCTCAACTGGGGATAATAAAAGATACTGACTATGAGAACAAAATGAGATCACCTAACGTGGACAGCACACTATTTGGCTGGTCTTAGGCAGGTGGAGAAATTCACCTTCTCTTCCATTTCTCCTAGAGTAACAGACAGGAGAGCTGGACTCCTGCCTGGAGAAGGTTTGCTGAACCACCTCTTGAATGAAGTACATAGGAGAATGGAAAGGGAGGTGGCTGCTGCAGGATGAGGGGTGACTCTTTTCCTCTTTCTCATTTATGACTGAGACCAGCTGTGGAGGTCTTAGGGGTGTCAGTGCATACTACCCCTCCTGGGTATAGAATCACAGAGATGAAAATCTGATCATCATCTTTACAACTGGTAAAACTGAGAGTACGTCATGGCTTTACACATTTGACCAAAAGAATGTGTTAACACGCTTCATCACCTCTAATCTAGTCCTAGGGACAGTCCAGCCTAGGAGTGTTTGAGCTGGGCAGCAAGCATGCCTGTCCAGTGATCTGGTCAATCCCCAATGGTTTTTACCCACCAATCATATAGGCAAGGGCCAGGCATGTTGCTACAAAGAAAGTCCCTTCATAGAGATATTTCCCAAGGAAAAGGGAAATCGCCATCCTTGCAACCATGCCCCCTACCACCTGATTTGCTTCTAAATGCCTAAGCAGTGACACAAGGTATAATCATTTAAGGATGACCTTAGGGGCTTGTTTATAGCTTCTTTCATCTCCCAAACTGCCATATTCCCAGATTCTGCTGCAGGAAGTCCAAAGGAAAGCCCAGGAATTTGCATTTTAATATGCACCTTCAGAATGTAATAATAATGTCATATTTCCATATGTATGTGCATGTTCACAGGGTGATTTTTAAACAATGTAATAGTTGTGCATTTTTATGGAATGTATGTGATATTTATGAGATACATAGATGTATAATGATCACATCAGGGTATTCTATCACTCAAGCATTTCTCTCTTCTTTGTATTGGGAACATTTCAAGCCTTCTCTTCCACCTATTATGAAATACACACGGAGTTATTGTTAGCTATAGTCACTTGCTGCACAATCGAACACTCTAACTTACTCCTTCTAACTATGTGCGTACCCATTTAACCAACCTCTCTTCATTCCCACCACCTCTTCCCAGCCTCTGGTAACCAACATTCGATTCTCCACCTCCATGAGATCAACTTTTTTAGCTCTCAAATATGAGTGAAATATGTGATATTTGTCTGTCTATACCTAACTTATTTCACTTTATTTTTCTTTTTTAAATTTCACTTAATATAATAAACTCCAGTTCCATTCACGTTTCTACAAATGACAAGACTGCATTCTTTTTAATGGTCAAATAGCATTCTTTTGTGTATATCTACATTTTCTTTACTAATTCACCTGTTGATGGACACTTAGATTGATTCTGTTGCTCAACTACTGTGAATAGTACTGCAGTAAACATGAAGGTGGGGTATCCCTTCAAACTTTGATATACTGATCTCTTCTTTGGACAAATACCCAGGAGTGGGATTGCTGGATCATATGGTAGTTCTAATTTTAGTTTTTTGAGAAACCTCCATATGTTTTTCCATGGTGGCTATACTAATTTACATTCCCACCAACTGCATATAGAAGTTCTCTTTCCTCTGCAATCTCACCAGCATTTGTTATATTTTATCTCTTTGATAATAGCCATTCCAAGTGTGGTTAAGATCATATCTCATTGTAGTTTTGATTTGCATTTACATAATGATTGGTGATATCAAGCACTTTCCATATACCTGTTGGCCATTTGTATGTCTTCTTTTGAGAGACGTCAATCAGATCCTTTGCCCACTTCTTTTTTTTTTTTTTAATAATTTTATTGAATCATAATTATGTACATTGGTGCAATCACAGGGCACGATTCATATACATTCAGAAATATTTTGATCATACTGTTACAGATATCCTTCATGGCATTTCCTTGATCACT
>CAUYON010174400.1:0-29277 GCA_963573935.1 Arctocebus calabarensis | reverse complement strand
TGCAATCATGGGGCACAATGCGCTGACTTCATATACAATCTGAAATATTTTCATTGAACTATTTAACATAGCCTTCATGGCCTTTTAATCACTATATGAAGACATTTATATTCTACATTTAGTAATTTTCACTTGTACCCTCCTAAGATGCACCATAAGTGTGATCCCACCAATCACCCTCCCTCCACCCCTAAATTTCTTATCTGAGCAAGAATCCTGCTTTTCCTAGGGCTCTGGCCTATTGAGAATACAGCTTACAAACATCCCTGCTGGGTCTGTAAACACGGAAGAAATAATGGCCACAGAAGATGCTGCGGCAAGGCTGCAAAGATAGATTAATTATTAGGCTGTTTCCTGCCTAGTAAACAGTCAAAGCAGATACCCATTGTGGAGATTTGTATTTGGCAGGAACAGAGATCAAGGGAACAGCTCCAGCCCTGAAATATGGGCGGGAGGCTTATGTCCCTGACTGCGGTGGTGATGAGGGGGCAATTCTTCTGCCCCACCAATTCTTCAGAGGAGACTGACGCCAGTGGCATTTTACTCCACAGTGCGATTAACACCCCGTGTGTGACCTCAGGCAAGAGGCTACCCCCACATGAGGCTCAGGTTCAGGATTTCTCAGGACATCTCAGACCCCTAAGTTAATGATTATAGAAAAAATACGGAACCGATATGCTCAGAGCAACTGCTTTGTTCCCTTCCTCAGCTTACCCTTTGGGCTAATGAGCAAATAGCCATAAATAATAGCTGAGTGGAACTGACCCTCGGGCCGCCCTCAGATCCCCGTACGTGGGCGGTGGTCTCCTGGGTCCCCAGCTTTGCACATCCTATTCTGTGCGTCTTGTCTCTTCCTTTCTCGTCATTTCTAACTTTGTATTTCTTTCGTCGGATGCTGCCAGATCCATAGGTCTTAACGGACTCTGCCCGGGGGCAGGACCCTGACAACTTTCTACTTTCTCCTTCATTGGCTTATATGTGGAAATCCTCCAGTGTAGATGTAGGCAAAAGGAAGTGATGAGGAACAAACAAAAACCTTATGCATCTATCTTTCCCTAAACACCTTAGCCCGCAATCTTTTCTAGCAGCACTTTGAACTGCTGAAGTGATGGACCACCTCCCATCCACTACCCAGAGGATGGGAGGTTAGGGCAGTAATGCTATATACATTAAAATTTTCATTAAATTATCTTTTCATTCATCATCATGGCAAAACAAAATACCCTGTAATCAGATTCTTTGCCTGTTAACTTTAAACATGTGAAGGATAACGAGTTTTAATCCCTTGTCACTCCACATTATCCGTATAGATAACACTTTATGTAACTGCTTCATATATTTTTCTTATTGGCTTTATTTCTCAAAGGGTAATCGAGATTCACATTCTTCTTACCAATGACTGGCCCATCCTGATGACACTGATTTTTAATTTAATTGGCATAGTCCAAATTTTAACACCATGGACATTTTGACTGCATGCCACTTACAAATAAAAATGTAAGTTCAGGCTTGACCATGGCCTTTTCTGTAAGTCAAGCAACTATTTTTAAACTAACATCACTTAACAATAATACTTCATATTCTGTGTTTTAGTCATGTGCACTGTTTTAAACTCTGATATTAACTTTGAAATCTCATGATCTTATTAACTAGATGCTATAATTTACCCAACTGCTATAATTTAACTTTGAAACCTCATGATCTTATTAGCTAGATGCTATAATTTACCCAACTGCTTTAATTTAACTTTGAAATCTCATGATCTTATTAGCTGGATGCTATAATTTACCCAAAGATGAGATATCAAGAGGTTAATAATTTAATGAAATATATTTTACAACTTTCTAGTTATTGTTAATATGAAGTTATGCATAGCTCCACCTAAGAATAACTTTCACATCTTGAACATTCATCTTTGTCAATACAAGTCACATGGTTTTAAGCATGTTAACTAATTAAACCTCATCTGTCAAATGATCCTTGATGGGGAGGATAAATCAGGTAATGGATGAGACTGATGTCCTCAATGATTTTTAGTTAATATAGTAACTAGGAGTTCAGATACATACTTCTATTCTTGGAATGGGAGCTTATTGTTTGTGTAATCTTGGAGAAGAAACTTAAGTCCTCTGTTTTCCCATTGCTTTTCCTGGGGATGGGGAATAACTTAATGTCCTTGGCTGATGACATCATGCAGTTCAAGGTCAAATCAAATGATGTTTATAGAAGTAGTCTGCAAACTGTAAAGAATTACACAAACAAACTATTACTTTTATTGAATCAAGAGGGAGAAAATTGCTTCTCCACACATTAAGAAGAATGTGTTCCACCTCCATGCAGGTTAATAAGAAAGATGTAAAGTCTCCATCTTTTTTAGTGGCTGAATAATATTTCATGGTATACATACACAACAGCTTGCTAATCCATTCCTGGTTGGTAGGCGTTTAGGCTGTTTCCACATTTTTGCAATTGTAAATTGAGGTGTGATAAAAATTGTAGTGCAAATGTCCTTATAACAAAATTATTTTTCTTTCCTCTGGCTAAATGCCTAGTAATGGAACTGCAGGATCAAATGGGAGGTCTAATTTGAGTTATTTGAGGATTTTCCATACTTCCTTCCAAAACAGCAGTGTAAAAGTGTTACCTTCTCTCCACATCCCCACCAGCATCTGCAGCTTTGAGTCTTTGCAATGTGGGACATTCTCACTGGGGTTAGTTGATGTCTCAGAGTAGTTTTGATTTGCATTTCCTTGATGATTAGGGACAATATTCTAACATGAAGCAAGCAGATGAGTTAATACAAGGGGTGTAGGGGAATGAGCTAATGGGGAGAGTAGAGGCATAAGGGGCATGGAGGTTCACAGTGTATGGCACACCTCTAGGGGTGGAACACAATTATAAGAGGGAGTTTATCTAACAAATGCAATCTGTGCAATTTGATTCTTTGTATCCTCAATGAATCTCAAAAAATAAAAAACAAGAAGTGGGAGAAAATTGTTTTGACCTTAAAAAAGCAGTTCTCAGGAATACTTTCAACAAAGCAACTCTCAGAGATTTTCTTGGGATACCTTAGACTTGTCTCTCTAAAGTTTAAAGCCCTTGCTTCTATAATTATGGATCAAACCCAGTAAATTTAATATTTCCACTAAAATCAAGAAAATTTGGAAATGTTTGTAGTATTCTGTTCTTAATTTGCATAGACACAGAGCAGTGTTAAGGTAAAAATAATTGTATAAAAATAATTTAAATAACATATTATAGTGCTTGTAAAGTTCAAAGTCTAACCTAAAATTCTCTTATTTATTTGAAACTCCATATTTTCCAATGACCCTAGATAAATGTGTGTAGTTATATTTTATAAGCCAGAGGTGATAAAGATTGCTTTTGCAAATAGTAAACAAAAGGTAAAATGATATTACAGTGCCATTCACTCTAGAAATTGGAGTTTAGTAACTTTCCAGTTACCATAGTTGATATCTTCAAAGGAAACCAAATATGCTAGTTTGAGAAGAAACTTTTGCACAATTCTTTGATTAAATATATACCACAGCGAAAATGAGGAAATGGTATTGAATAGCATTGTTATCAAGAAATAATCTAAAAAAGTAGGATTATTTCTTGGATAACAAAGTCTTTGGATTAGCCTGGGAATCATCCTAAAGATAAACAGAAATAAAGCCACAGCCCCACAAAATAGTGGATCCACAATGCTGCAAATTGTGTGGAAGGGCGAAGAAATGAGAACTTAAGACATCTGTACCTTCCAGTAATAAATAGTATTAACTCTGATCATACAAATATACTAAATATAGTTTGCATTTTATTTTGTTAATCTATGATGAAAATAAAATGAATGGGCAATTTCACCAATACCATTTGTTTCTGCTGTTAGTATTACTATTGTTATCATAAGGTCTGGGTTAAACATTACGTACTCTTTGTGGGTTATAATAAGGTCTAGGTTAAACATTATTTATTCTTTATGTGTTATTATAAGGACTGCGTTACACATTAATTATTCCTTGTGGATATATTTAGCACCTACCTATATTGGTAATATAAGCATAAAGACATAAAGGACAGTTTTTATCCTATTATTTTCATCATAAAGATAATGTTTCTCCACTAGAAACCTTAATGCCATTTGAACATTTATAAATCAGCTTCATTTTCAATAGGAAAAAATAAAATTTAACATAGAAAATTTATCATTCTATAAATTTCCTAGGGTATAAATTACAGTGAAATTTGTAAATGAAGATGATATAAATGGTTCAAAAAAATCCATTAATAAATTCTAAATGCACTATCTTTGGCAATTAAGGCTTCCTGACCTATTCTTCTCCTGAAAACATAGCACAAGTGACCTGGGGTGCTCTGAGGACCCCGAGTTACAATCATTTAAATATGGCAGGTCTGTGAGAAGACTGTCACTTTGACAGCAAGTTTAGAATTGGTTTAATTGTAAATTACACTCTATATTTAATTTTGTTACATGGGGAGTATGTGTTTGCTGTGACTGACAGCTTAATTTATTTTTAAAGCGAACTTGAAAGATTTTTCTTGTGACTGTATCTGAAAACAAAGTGAATGAGTTTAATGGAAAGTGCACTCCTGTGGAGCCAAAATTGATAGAAAATGAAAAAGGAAAACCCCAGCAAAAATTGACGGGAGTCGATCTCCCAGACAGAGGAACACACGTCTCAACAAATCTTTAATTTTCTTTTTTTATGTTTGTAGGGATAATGACATGTTTTTTTTTTTATGAACAACTCTGCATTTTCTAAAGATTATTGCATGAATTCCTCTCTCCCCTCTCCAATACCTTATTTAGGTAAAGTTACAGAGCATAATATTGGTTGCCTTGGTGTTTTACTTCATTTTTGTACATTTAGAGAGTAATGTGGGGGAAAAAACTCATTTTAAAGGCAGGAAAATCTAGGTTGAATTTCCCCCATGGAATTTAAGAGTCTATGACCTTGAACAAGTTGCAAAATTTCTCTTAGACTCAACTTACTCATTTTAACGTGAGAGTAATGTAACCTTCCTTCTATGTAAGTTATAGGGCTTCAGAAAGATATGAAAACTTACTTGTACTATGACACTTTATTATTATTCTTAGATTTTACTTTTATGATTAAAAGCGACAATTGCAGCTATATGAAAACAAAATACCTTAAGCTTTTGGGAGACAGGGTTTTTGTCTTAGATTGAATTTTTCTCTATGTCCATAAGTCCAGGTATGGCTGGGGCTGGGGGGGAAGTTCCCTAATTTAGTTTCCAGTACTCTCTGAGTAAGAGTCTAGTTCCACAGTTAGAACAGATGTGAATGAAACTATCACATGTGAATTCCTCATCTACTCATTTTATACAAGAGTATCACAAGAGGCTGCCAGACGCGTCACTGAAATCAGAAAGCCCTGCATCTTCACTCTGTCAATGCTTTAGCTGTGTGGTAATCTGTTGGAAAAAAGGGGGAGAAAGGCAGTTTGTAACAGTTCCTCCTTAGTGGGTCCAGACTGGATCCTTCTGAGAATGTTTTACACTGTGTTCACACATAACTGACTTAATAATTAACTCCAAAACTCTTGTTAGTCAATGAAGCCTCTTGTGTGTGTGTGTGTGTGTGTGTGTGTGGTTTTTGGTTGGGTCTGGGTTTGAACCTGCCACCTCCAGCATATGGCCCAGTACCCTACTCCCTTGAGCCACAGGCACCACCCAATGAAGCCTCTTTACAGAAGGAAAAGACCCTTTACTCATCTGCATAATGTTCTCCAAATTACAAATACACATGAAACCAGATTTTTCTTCCCTACTCTTTACTGGAAATTCAGTTTTAGGAGGCTTTGCCAGGACTTAATATTCTGGAAGGCTCCAACTCATTAATACCTTTTTAAAAGCATCTTGCATATGTCTTACAGTAGAAAAAGAAATGTCATGGGTCTGCCTGTAAAGGGATTTACCACTCAAGCTCCAAGTATGTGATTTGGCTAGAACTCATTTGGTTGTAAGTGATGGAAGCTCAATTTGAACTACTTAAAGTAAAAAATAAAAATGTCCTCAAACAAGCAGAACCAAACAACAAAAGAGAACTGATCGAAAGGATACTACTAGGCCCTCCCACTGAATCCACAAAGTGGAACAAACACGTATCCTATCTTTGTCCACAGGGCAAAAAGCAAGGCTACCAATTACCCACACTTCCCATCATATAGACCAGCGGACTCCACTCAATAAATAACTCTGGGACAAAAAGACTCAGAAAAATGCGTGGATACGTGCCCATCAATCAGGTAACTCTGAGGCTATCAATCTTCTATGACTTTATGAGCACCGGGTATCTGGGACTCTACACCAAGCAGGTGATTACAGTGAACTTGTCAACCTCCTATATGGTGCCTTCCCTACTAAAGTCTGCATTTTTTACCCCACGCCTGATGTGATACTGCACCATTATGAAGAATCTGAAAATTTAATTTGTCCTTCAACCTGGAGGTACCATTCTAAGCCCAGTGTTAGGGGGTGACTTTTCCCCTAACAAAGGATGATCGGATGTCCTGCTTTGAGTTCTTAAGTAGACCCTCTATGGAGACAATAGTTTCTAATGCTACACAATAATAGCTGATCTATTGATAAATACCAAGTATTTATAAATTATGAGTATCTCAGACCACTAAATAAAGACTCTTAGGAGGAATGAAAAATCTATGTATTTTAAGTTGCACACAAAGTTAATGACTGCCCTGTACTTAAATGTTGCCAGTATTAAAAAATAATTTGCAATATGTATTTTTAGTGATGAAATGCTAATAAGAATTTGTTGACTCACAAATTGAATGTAATACTTTAAAACTATCTAAGATTTAGAGAAGACCTTAGATCATATAGTTAAATCTTCTCATCAGTTTAAGTCCCTCACAGATATTCACTCAGATTCTCTTTGCTTAATTCTAGGAACTAGGAATTCAGATTCCTTTCCATGAATTTATGGGCAGCCCTGATGGGCTGACTGATTGATTAGGTTAGCTGAAGCTATAGCACACTTCCTTCTCAACTGATTAGATTTCCTGCCATCCTATGATAGTTTCACACCATAGGTAAAAAAGGGCAACTCATTTTTTGAGTATGTTGTACCAAGTCAATTGATGAATCTGAAGCTAAAGGCTCTCCCTGCCACATCTAATGTGGACGATGACCACGGCTCGTACTGGGTACGGGGCATCTCTGTGCTGGCACCCACTGGTCAAAAGGCCTGCTAATGATCACCGCTTGTTGGTGAATTTCCTAAAGAGACAGCACTACCCAGCTGTAATTGTCAGACTTTCCTAAATTGGTCATTTACTAACATCTTTGAGAACCTTTCTTCCATTTAAAAAAATTTCCACCTTTTGAACACGTCCCCACAGCTATCTGCAATAAATCTTCCTGGGGCAGCTAGGATTGCATATCCCTAACCCGTCTGGTTCTTCCAAGTATTTGGGTGGTTGTGTAAGTATTTGGGTTTTCCTTTCAGCTTCAAGTTGCTCAAATTTGTAACTACGAATCATGGCTGATGCAAAATTGAAATCTGCCTCCCCTAAATTGTGCTCCTTCATCCTAATTCTCTTCTCAGTGGTACAACCACTATCCAGAAAAAGTTTATTTCTTTTGCATAACCATGTTTGAAGAAGGCTCCAAAAGCCCTCCTTCCCCCCACATCCCGTCACTACAGTTTGCAAGTCAAACATCATCGATTTCCCCAGCTGTGTAACACATGACTTGGCTTCTAGACTCTTCCCAGGCCTGGGTGTGCCTCCCCACCAACACTGGGGCTTACCACGACTCAGATTTGGGAACTTACTTTGTCTACTAAGTAAAAATAATAGATATTTTAAAAAATAATATTTACAAATTCCAAAATTTATTATCAATCTGTCATATATATGGGTTTTTGTTTTGTTTTGGGGTGTATGTCCATTGGTTCTGGTCCAGAAGTTCATCTTAGAGTTATCTCAGCCCACCATCAAGAAGCCAGACAATAACAAGTGATGGCAAGAATGCAAAGAAATTTAGAATCTTTATAGGTTCAGTCTCTTTCCAAACAGTCTGGCAGTTCCTCCAAGTCCAGAGTCATCAGAATATCTGGTATTTTGACTTCTAGATAATTTATTCAAGAGAAACAAGAACATTTGTCCACATAAAAACCTGTACACAATATTCACAGGCAACAAGTGAACACAATCCAAATGGCCGTCAACAAGTGAGAGGATAAGAGAAATGAGGTGCATAATTACAAGGGAGTGTTGTTTGGCAATAAAAGTAATGAACTCCTGATGCACGCCGTAACTCGGAGGAAACGTGCAGTGTTATGGTAAGTGAAAGAAGCCATTTACAAAAGACTGCATCATTACAGTCCTGTTTATATGAAATGGCCAGAATGAGAGAATTTATAGAGCTAGGAAGTACACCAATGGTTTCCTGTGGCTGTGGAGTTTGGGGAGAAAGAGGAAAACTATCAATGGGTACACACTTTCTATGAAGGGGATAAACTATTTTGAAGCTTGATAGTTGCACAACAATGAATATACTGAAATGGAGGAATGGTATGTGACCTACATCTCAATAAACTATTCTAAGTACTCAGGTCGGACTGAAGAGAATCTAAGACTTAGAAGCAGGGAAAACCATGGAGACAATGTACCATGACAGATTTTTTTTTAACTTTTTTTTTTTTTTACCTTTTATTTATTTATTTATTTTGTTGTTGTTGCAGTTTTTGGCAGGGGCCAGGTTTGAACCCACCATCCCCGGTATATGGGGCTGGCGCCCTGCTCCTTGAGCCACAGGCACCACCCGTGGCAGATTTTATATAAACATGTAAAAATGAGAGAACTGGTTATTTTGTGCTATGTAACAACCTCAAAACCTATTGGTCATCCACGTCCAAATACTTGTCTTCTCTATTTCAAGATCATCTGTGCATCACCTGGCACCAGTTTGGGCTTAAGGAGTGACAGATGGCAGGCTGGCAAGTGCTGGCATGAGCTGGGACTTCGGGTCTCTGCTCAGACCGAGTGCCCGTCCTCAAGGCCTCCTCGCAAGGAGCCCGAGTGTCTTCACTTCATGGTGGCTGGTTTCTAGATGAGCAGCCTGCAGCGACCAGGTAGAAGCCTATTGGCCTGAAGCCCTAGTCCTATACTGTCACTTCCACCATAGTCCCCAAATGAGCTAAAGTGAAGAAGAGGGGTCACAGAGCCATCACGGGAAGGACATAAGACACAAGAAATAATGTTTTAGTCACTTTGCTATAATATGAGCTTCCACAGTGAGTTTGGGGCTCTGTGCATTGTTAAGATTCACCTGCTCAATTCACCATGCACATTTCTTTTTTTTTGCAGATTTGGCCAGGGCTGGGTTTGAACCCACCACCTACAGCATATGGGGCCGGGGCCCTACTCCTTTGAGCCACAGGCACCACACATTTCTAACAAAAAAATAATCTATTTGTTTCCTATGCTGACATAACTGTGCTCACATTTTACGTTTCATTGAAGTGGCTTTCAATAATAGATTGTTTTAGTACACCACCTTCACAAGAAAATGCTGAAAAATAAACCTTAAATGAGACAGCACTATAATAGATAATTTGCTACAATAGTGCTTGTAATTTTTCAAAAGAAATTCTTCTTCTATGAAGATTCTATTTTCTGTATCTTGAAGAAAAGACTGAAATTATTCTGATACAAAGTTTCAGTGAAGCAAACTTTTAGTTTCTTTTGGAACCATCTGCAGAAATGTGGCTCAAAAGGTACTTTGTACTAAAATAAATATTAAAAAGCTAACAATTAAAAACACACACACATAAACAATAAACATATCATTCCACCATTAAACCAATATACAGATAAAAAGCAAGTAGAAAAGGCTTGCTTCAAAATCTTTAAAAATTAGAACATTTATGAGACCATTAAGTGTTTCACCAAGCACAGGCATATAAAAAATCTCCCGGCCCCAACCAAAATACAACAACAACAAAAAATAGCTGGGCGTTGTGGCAGGTGCCTGTAGTCCCAGCTACTCGGGAGGCTGAGGCAAGAGAATCACCTAAGCCCAAAAGCTGGAGGTTTCTGTGAGTTATGATGCCAAGGCACTCTACCAAGGGCAACAAAGTGTGACTGTCTCTAAAAAAACAAAAACAAAACAAAACCCAAAATCTCCCAATGTAAAAAACAAAGATTATAAACTAATCTTTATATATCTTTATATAAAAAACAAAAACAAAACAAAAAACAAAATCTCCCAATGTAAAAAACAAAGATTATAAACTAATCTTTATTCCAAATAGTTGGAATGCTCTGAGACTTTGGGGAAGAGTATGCTTTAAAAGAGCAGTTAAAAATCACTGAAGGAGATAGTCAACAAATATGATAAACTTGGCCTAATTATACACAAAGACAACTGAGTGTACTGGTGTGTTTCTTAATGTATGAAGTTGCTGGTGTGTGTACTAACATGGTAAGGTTGTTTGTTCTTGTATCTAAAACAAGGCACATACTCTAAGAAATAAATCATATTTTATTAATGGAGGATATAGTTAATAAGCCTCATTTTAAATTGAAAAAGCCTCATTCCACCTGATTAAATGAGTTTCAATTGAAGTTGTTTATAGAGAAAATTGCAGTTTGGCAACCTGGGATTCTTCAAAGTCTACGGGCTAATTCTGAAGCAAGGTGCAGGTGGCCCAAGCAGAAGCCCGAGATCTAATACAACCATTAAAGCAATGAAGAAGAAAACCCTACACCATGGAACTACACTAAGGATTCCTACTACAGTTAAGCCAAGAATTTACTTCTGAGCTAAAACAGCACACAGGAAGACAGTAAGTTCATGCCTAAGTCATAGCCTCAATACAGACTTACTGCACGCCTCCCAGCGGTGAGCCCCGTTCCAGGGGATGTGACACAACTGTCAGGAAGGGAGATAAGGCTACAACCCATGGGCTCTTCCACAAATTAACAGTAAGCTGGAGCGTTTGTTAGAAAAATTACAGGTATAGATGATTATTATCACCAGTAGTAACAGCAATATGTCTTGTACTAAGATATTTCATTTATATTAAATCCATTGACTACATTGTGGGAAATGTTTTTCAAATATCAGGCTTCCAGAAAAAACAGAAAATCCCCTGGTCTGGAATTTCTTATCTCAAGTACCCACAAAGTGGGGATCATCGTATTATTGCAGCGTTACTGAGGGCCTTTGGGGGGAGGGCTGAGGTGCTGTTCCCCATATGAGAGAGACTCCCAAAAGAGGGAGTATTTACACTCTGAAGATTCTTTAGAAGAATAAATTGCCTCTGGCTTTTGACAGGAGGTCTATAGTGGGAAATGTCAGGTCTCTGGTAAGTTCTCAGAGTTCATGGTATTGTTTAATAAAAGCTTTAGCTCATGGGTGGGTGGGTATAAGGCAGATATTGTGTTTGGTGGGGGCTTCTGTGTTGTGGAGATGCTGGGTGTGGGTGCTGGCCAACAGGATTGCAATGGTAATTTAAAAGCTTTGAAATAAATCAATTTCTTTAGACCTGCTTGATATGTCAGAGTTCTACCTCCCAAAATAGAAGAGATGGCAGGATCAAAATTTGTACATGTATTTGTTTGTGATTGCCTAGAACAATCGTAGGTTCATGTTACATAACTTTCAGGTAACTTTAATTTTTAATTTGTGTATAAGTTCTTTATCCAGCAGACCTTCCAGGATGTGTAAGGTGCAGAACGCAGCCCCAGACGACCAGCTGTGTGGGCCTGGTGCATGGAGCTCTTTCAGCATTGTCCATCTCAACGCTGAAGATTACCTGTCAGAAGCGATTTGGGTTTTTTTTTCTGCCTTATTGATATCGAGTCTTTCTTTCTCATAGTAATTAGGCAAGTGGCCCAGCTGCTCCTGAGGCTATGACTAGAATGCAAAAGTCAGAACTTGTCATTAGTAAAAAAAGGAGGGTGCTGATCTTTACTTTTCCATGGTCAGAGCCCAGGGCAGGAGCCTGCACGTGCCTTTTATGACTGAGGCCGAGTGACAGCAACAAGATGGATGTGCTGCCTCGGGCCTGTTTACCTGTGCTGGAGAAAACTCCAGTCCAGGCCGGGCCTCTCAGCAACAGGGACTTTCTACTAAAGCAAGACCGCACTTAACCCACAGTATTCCCTTCAAATCACATTTTCTAATGGACATTACTAACTAAAAATGAGGTGTAGCAGCTCCTTGAATTATTTTTATTTGGACTCTTACCAATAATTCCTTAAGAGTCCCAAAGCATGGTACAGATCAAACTGATGTAGTTTCTCCTCTCTTTTTCCTACTTAAATGAGACAACTTGACCTTTGCAAAATGTTGGCGGAAAGTTTTCCAAAATAGTAGACAACGTATTATAACCCCATTATTATATCTAAATGATGAGATGATGTAATGCAGTTTAATAAAAAGCACCTGTATTCCGAGTAAAACAATCTAATTGTTCATTTCATTTCTATGGCAATTTCCTATGTGGCATTTTCTTGTGTTTTGTTCTTCTTATTTTTAATTCTTAGCATATATAATAGTTGTATATCTTTTCAAGGTACCTGTGATGTTTTGATATAGGCACACAATGTGAATTAATCAAATAAGGATATCCATCACCTCAGGCATTTATCATTTCTGTACCTTAGAAACATTCTGATTCCACCCTTTTAGTTATTTTAAAGTAGGCCCTAACTTATTGTTGAGTATAGCCCCTTAGTTGTGCTATTAAATATTATTCATTCTATCCAGCTAGCAGGTAGTGAGCTATAACTCCATATGGCTTTCAGTAGGTCGAGTGAATATTTTTTAAAGTCTACTATTTTGGTCCTAACAATATATGGAACAAAATTATGACTGAAGAAAAAAGGAATGACTTAATTACATACCCGAAGAAATGTTCCATGTGTAGATTTTATCAAAATATACTTTACAAAATAAATTACCTTGGATATCTGTCCTTTCAAAAAACATTTTCATTTTCATGCAATGCTTAACATTGTTTCCTTGCTCTGTGTCAATTCCTGTGTTGTTCTTGATCACTCCTACCATATTTGGTCCACTTTCTCTGGATAATTCATGTTTTCAACTCTTAGTTCCCCTGGAATATTCTCTTTGTCATTGTCATACTCTGTGCAAACCCAGAACTGGGCCCTGACTATTTTGTTGTCCTGCCTGTAGCTCTTGTCAGTAATTAATTATGGCATATTTTCCAAGTGAGTTTGTAAGGGTCCTTAAACTCTTTTTCAAAACTTTGCTCCAGGCAACATCTGTCAAAGTAGACCCAATGATTTATGTATGAAGAAGTATGACATATTATTTTTATTTCCTACTGAGAAAATTGAATGAACTCAAGAGTTCAACAAAGGTAGAAAAATGAAATAAAATTATACTATTAAATAATTCACAGTGACTCTATATTACATACCCACTAAAATATACTCCTGATATAATGTTAAATGTACAAAGAAGGATAAAATATTTATAAAGAAAAAAATTGTGTAAAAATAATCTTATATTCGCATAAAAATCCTGGAAGGATCCAGCCTTAAATATTGGCAGCTACCTCTGAGTGTAGTATAATTTCAAATAAATTTTTCATTTTATTTCTCAAATGTTTTAAAGTTTATACAATGTACATGAATTACCTTTAGAATGGAAAATTCATGACAATTACTAAAACATCACATTTAAAATATTCAATATGCTTTCACATTGAATATTTAACAATGAATTCTAGCAATAAACGTGAAACCACTATAAGAAATGTAACATCATGTTATTAATACAAAACCCCTAAACACTAAAAGCTAATCTTCTAATTTAGTGTCTAAACCCTTAGTCCCATTTTATTTTTCCCATTGCATCCTCCCATGCCCTACAGACCCAACAACTAACACAGTGAAAGAGAACAGAGGAGAAGTCAACCAAATTAGCTAATTCTCGGAATCGAGTTTGGGGTGATCAAAAAGATGGATAGGTACATAAGAGTCTTGAGCAGAACTTTGAGGGAAAAAAATCAACATATCTTACAGAAAATAACAGAAGACAGTATAGGGAACAAGGATAGGAAAGAGAAGGGGCTGATCCATCCAAACTTCTGGAATTATTCACCCATAACCGAAATGCCCAGAATTAACTCCCAAATCTAGAACAATTACCTTATTCTCTGTTCCACCACCCTCCTTGATATCTAGTTCCACCTATCATTTTTTTTATGTAAAACCTCAAGAAGGCAACAAACCCACTTCAAAACTAGGTCGTCCCATCAGTCTCATGCCACCTGCTCATTGCTTTTCATCATTCATCAACTTCGTAACTGTACTAACACACTCCTTTCCTTTCTTTGTCTTTCTAGAAGTCAAAACACACAATCTGGTAAATCTATCCACACTCTCCCCCCTGCTTTGTATATGATACTCACAGGTCTTTCTAATCCTTCTTTGTTACAAACTACATCATATATCATGACTTAGTTCTGGGCACTCCTACTTTGCACCTTCACTTCTCAATACACATCTCGAAACACACGCCTCCAAACACAGCTGATGAAAATTAGGCCAGAATCCAACTTTTTAAATTGTTCGGTCCACACCTGGCTTGAAACAAAAATTAAATCCAAAAATCAGCATCAACTATAATAATTCTCATTCTAATTTTGATGCATGGAAAAAGTTGACCTGGTAACACTAAGCTATGGGTAATTCTTTCCTTCTCTGACTAAATGAATATAAAGTTCACTTGTCTTTGCAGATAATCCTCTATCTTCCTGACCTTTCCTCTAGATGTTTTAATTTCCTTTTTTCATGGGATGATAATTTTGTCATTAATTGTATAAAATGCTTTTCCAAAATACCCTCTGGAAACTGATTAGTAGTTATAGGTCTTTTTCCTGATAACTCATTGTGTTATCAGAAACTATTATTGGAGATTATAGTAACACTAATATGCAGAAAGATTCTGCAATGAAACATGGCACTGGAAGAATACTAATTAAGAGAGAATTTTATACCGAGCTCCTTCCAAATAGTATTCTTATTATATCGAACTAAGTTTCTTTATATTACAAATATAGACAATAAATAAGGAAGGCATGCTATCCTCTAATCCACATAAAAGATCAAAATTAGTTTTCTAGTAAGATGAATATTTTAAAATGTTTTCTTAGCATTTTCATATGACACAACTTATGTAAAGTACTCAGCACAATGGTTTTCCCCATAGTGAAATCCCAGGAATGCCTCATACTTTTACATTCCCATATTCAGTACAATAAGAAAAAAGGCCAAAGGAAAAGAACATCTGGTTTACCACCTAGAAATCATGAATATCCTAAATAATGGTACATAGAAATTTCTCTGAAATTAAGATTATAACTTAAAAATATGGTGGTTTTTAAAGAACAAGAAAAATTAAGGTAGCAATAGAGTATCTGGGGATATAAACGCTCTTAATTTGGGGAGTGTTTTATCTATTTAAATCATTCGGAGTTTGATTAATACACTGGAGAGTTTTCTTAGAACTTCATCTATAATTTGATTTTGAAACTTTTTCATATGTTTGTCTCATTTTTTATTTTGTTATTTAATTAATTAATTATTTTTGTTGGACAAGTTCTCACTCTGTTGCCTGAGCTAGAATGTAGTGGTATCATTCTCAGAGCTCACTACAACCTCAAATTCCTGGGCTAAAGAAATCCTCCTGCCTCAGATGCCCTAGTAGCTGGAACTTCAGGCACAGGCCACCATGACCGGCTGATTTTTTTTTTTTTCCTGTAGATATGGGGATCTTACTGTGCTGCCCAGGCTAGTCTCAGACTCTTGGCCATAAACACTCTTCTTGCCTTGGCCTCCCTCAGTGCTAGGATTACAGGCGTAAACACAGCGTCCAGCCCAGTGGCACATGTTTAACTTCTCCGCTAATTACTTGAAAGCAAATTCTAAATCTGAGAACCACCTGTGGAAGTTTTATGCATACAGTAGGAGCTTGATAACCACTATCAGATAAATGGAAAGAAATGACATCTTTACATAGATGCTACACACGTAGGAATTTTCTATTTAATCTATCAATTTTTAAATGTACATGCTTTCATCCAAATGATATGACCAGGGTTATTACATGCCTGACCTCTGCCCTTCCCTCCTCTTCCGGTAAAGGACACTCACGAGAAGAAGATGGGCTTACCTCATCTCTTTCTTAAAGCCCTATGGGTGAGAGACTTGAAAACTGCTAGACGTGAGACAGATGGGTCTGAAACAGAGAAAGTTCTCTATAGGGTGCAATATAAATCATTTGTATTCATTATAAAGGTGTGAAATTTATGTGTTAAAAAGAAATGAAGATGGAAAATCCAGCTAAAGAAAAAAAAAATCAATGAATGCCTTTTCATCCAGCAATCCATGACCGCCGTGTTCAAAGTCTCAGCTTACAAATATTTCGGTCTCACCATCATGCTTAGGCTACACGGGGCTTAAAACTTAACATGACATAAGGTTTCGTCTGTGGTTATAAATTAGAATTTATTTCCATGCAACATTAACTACTCCCTCCAGAACTTGTATTCTTCATCTCATTAGCAACTTATTCTGATACACTATCAGACTGTGTTTACATATTCAGTATCCTTTGCCAGGCCTTGCCTATAGAAGGTGCTTAAAAACGCTTCCTGAATGAGTAAATAAACTGTGCCATTCCCACTGTGAAGTGGGAGCCTGCTCGGACAAAAGAATATGCAGAAATGACTTCCAAAGAGAGAGGACTACCGTAGTACATCGTGCGATGCCATAACATGTCTTATTTGAAATTCCCTAAGTGAATAGATTTCTATTTTCATGAGTACCTAAAGAGAGCTATGAAAATATCGTTTAAGTGAATAGATTTATCAATATATTGTACATACAAGAATCATCGACATCATTGACTTTTCAAGGCACTTTTTCTTCATCTCAGATAGTATTTTGTAAAAATATATTTAACTTAACTTTAGCTTCATGGATAATAGTCTATATTTGTGGAGAGAAAATAGAAATAAAAAGCAGGAAATCGCAATAATGATTTTGGACAAAATTTCCCAGTAAAGGAAGAGACAGCCTGTTTACATCAGACCACCAGAAGAGTACAAGGAGTTTGCTGCTTGTTAACTGCTGGTTTCCCAGGGCCAAACGCCACGCCAGGGGCCCAGCTCCCAGCCTCTGCCGCGGGTATCTGAGGTTGCTCTGTCCCAGGTTCCCTGGACAGGTGTTCATTCCTCCTCTCACTAGCTACCTGCCACAAAGATTCTCGCCTTCACTGCAGCAAGTGTTTTCCTTCCTTTAAAAAGAACTTTTCATAGGCTGGTTATTACATTCTCATCCAGGATTCTGAGAAGTCAGGGTATTTACAGCAGCACAGTTTTACCTTAAGCGGTTTATCTGCTCTCAGGATTCAAATATCATCTTTGAGCTGAAGCAATATTTCCCGTTATCCAACCCCAACTAATATTTATTCCGGTATCCCAATTCTTTGTCTTCTTTCATTCTCTTTCTGATCCTCAATTTCCTCAGTCCATCCTCACCTCTGTCTAATTGTAAATACACAGGTAATAATAGTTTCATCCCTTTCTGTACTTTTCTAGATGCTCATAAATATGTACAAACCAAAAGTATATTTACTCTTTTGATTTGGAAAAACAAATCATCCCATGCCCTGTCATTTTCATTCCCCAAACTCGCTTTTTTATTAATACCCGCATAATATTTTATACAAAGGATATATCATTTTTCAGCTCCTCCTCAAGTAATATTCTTCTAATTCTCTCATTTTTTGCTGCCTCAAATAGTTTTGTAATAAATGTCCACATTCATAAAATATTATGTTCTAATTCACTCATTTCTATAAAACATATGTCCAAGCATGACTAAATCAAACGCTATTGAACATTTCAAATGTTAATTCATAGAATCAGATCATTTTAGAAAAAAAGTATAGCAACTCATATTCCCATTACAAGTGAAAAGGAATGTAGATTTCCCCAACCTTAACCCTTCATTAGCATACAATATATATTATTCTTTAACTGTTGCCTACCTGGTCAATTAAAAAGCTATCTTACTTTTATTTAAAATTTTTATTTTCATAGATTCATTTTTGCATTCTTCTTTCTGCTCAAATTCCTATATCCACTGCCTAATTTTCTCATCTTTTATATCTCTTTTTTGCATCCCTTTGGAGAGTGTTCATGTATTAATCATTTTGTCAACCCTCTGTCAGACCTGGGGCAGTTACTGCTTTGAGATTATTTTTCTTCTTTTTTACCTTGCATTTCACCTTGCTATCATGGTTAAGTATTCATGGTGCCAAATGCATCCACCATTCATGTCTGGCTTCTGACCTTCTTACTTAAAAAGGCTTCTCCATGTTCACTTTATGTGACTGTTTCCAAAACTTTCTTCCGAGAAGTTAATGCTTTTATTTTTACAGTTACAATATTTTCCCTGTGCAAATTTATTTCCACATATGATGTAAGTAAATGGCTTTAATTTTCTGACAGATGTTGAATTAGTTATGCTAATACCATTAAAGCCACTTCTTTGCTCTAAACCCAAGTACTAACTTTAAATTTGTTGAATATTTGAATTTGTTCTGAACTCTTAGTTATATTTGTTGCTTGTTAACTGCTCTACGTCTGAAACATAGTGATCACTCTGTTTTGATATTTGGTTAGCTAACATATATCAAGGTTTTCTTTGCACCCTCTTTAACACGTGCTCTTTAACACAGTTAAATCTGGTTTGCCAAAGAAATAAACAAGCTGCCACAGAATCCTGATTACAAACTGCCTACATTTTATATGTTAATTTGGGAAAGAATAACATAAGCTTTTCTACACAGGACCATGGCAAATATTTTCTTTTACTTTGAATTACTTTATGTCCTTTAATGACGTGTGATAGTTTCATCAGATAGGACTTACAGTTTTCTTGATAAATGCATTCCTCTTTTTTTTTTTTTTTTAACTTTTACTCCTACTCTCAAGTTAGTAGCTTAGCAAGACTTCCAGATCACACCATAATGAAAGAGTATAACACACCCCAACTATAACAAGGCAGTCCCTGCGTGGAGCCCAGGGGGTGGCAAGAACACTCATACTAGTTCCCTTTCCATTTCCCCTTAAAAATAATCAGATAACTCCCAAGAGTGGGCATTTGGAAGCAAACGAATCAAGTAACACAGCCTAAAGCTCAACCCAGTTTCCTGCTCACTGACTATTTTCACAAACTGCACCGCCCACTCAGTCTACTCCACATTCCCCTGTGCACCTACTCAGCAGCATGTTTCCTGGCGAGGTGGCACATTTTGACTGAGAGCATCATTGATTCTTCCTGCCAGTGGGTAGACTGTTTAGGTAGTTTGCTACCTTAGATCAGTTCCCCCTTATTCAACAGAATCAGTGTGCCCTGCAGTACTGCTTTTTTGTGCTGAATTGCTCCATCTTTTTTTCAAAGGAAATGGCCTAAATCATGAATGAAAACTGGTCTGTTGAGATGGTTCCAGTGTCAGCTAAGTTGTGTCACTCCCACCTGGCTATGCTGGCTAATTCAGCATCACAAACACCTACCCCACACAGGGGCCTTGTTGCTTTGAAAAATATTGATTTATATTCTAAAGCGTGCTTAGAAGAAGAAGTAAATAAAAGAACCTTGATCTCCCATCTGCCTTTATTTGTTTACTATTTTTTTATTTATAAGAAACATGACTTTTAAGAAATAATCCCTTTTAGGTCTAAGATTTAGAGTCATTTTCTTATCCTTTTTTATGGCAAAGTGATGTCGGATAAAGACTCCTGCAGCCCTTCATTAATCTGAGAGTGTTCTTCTGTCCTTCCAGATTCATCTCAGAGACACTTGGAAGACTAATTTGCCTTGGCCTAACGTGATATTCATTTTTGTCATATACATTAGTTTGTTAGCCTCCTGGATATATTTTGAAAGTTTGCCTGCTTTTATTATTTTCTGAAGACCAATTACTTTCAGTGCATATAGTTAAGAGTATTAAATGCCAGATCTATCAACAATTTTGCCAATGCTTCACCTACAGGAAATTTTGAATGTAAAGTCGTCTTTTTTTTCCCTCCATGGAATCTTTTTTCAAAGGAAATGGCCTAAATCATGAATGAAAACAGAGATTCAAAAGCCATTATAATCATATTTTAATATTATTTATATAGCAAGCACCAACATTTTGCTAGGAAATTATGACGTTTCTTCAAACATAATTTAATCCTCATTGTTCACCTGAAAAAAGAATTTTTAAAATGCCCCCAAACATATTTCACAAAAACAGAATGTTTCTACCTGTTCTTTGACGGAGGCAAGGATGGCGGAGGTGGTTTCCGTCTCAGAGCCATCCCCATTGGAGGTGTTTAAGCCCGGGCTCAGGGAGCTGGTCTTGTCTGAGGCTGAAGAAGGCTGGTCTGGGACAGGCATAGCTCCTGCAAGGCAAGAGAGCACACTCAATCCACCTGGGTGATGTCATTCAAAGGTAACTTCAGGACCACATGTCAGAAAAATGAAAGTTATGAACTTCAGAAAAAGAATGTGACATACTTACTGAAGGGGACAGCACAAGTAAATAGAATACTTTCTCCTTACGTCAACCCCAAACAAATTCTGCAACACACTCACAGCTTTGTGCTTTGTGTTGGAGGTAAATGGGGAAGGAAATGATGAGAAATGGAAGGGAAGTGAGATTATAAAGAAGAATAAAGAGGGAAAGAAGAATTAGGCCTAATAAGCTTGACCAACTACATATTTATATTTGTTTGTGGTAAATTTATTTCTTGCCTTCTGGTATATTTCCAACTCAAAAGAAAATCTATCAGATAATCTTATTTGTGAAGAAATTATACAAAATACATGACTAATAATTTATCATCAACTTAAGAGATGCCTGAATTAACATAAGACGCTTACTAGGTATCATGAAATACACTAAACAACCATTCTACTGCCCACATGATTGCTAGGCTTTGACTCTGTGACAGACGGCAGGAAAACTTCTAAAGGCAGGCAAGACCCATTGGCCACAGTTTATTTTGTCTGAGTTTATTTATTTGGAATGAACAGACAAATTCAAATAACATTAAACCCAATGCATAGGTGGATATATGTGCACAGGTGAAAAATAAGATCCCCACAAGTCATTTTGCTCTATTGGACTTATCTTTATCCCATAAATAAATAAGACGTGGATGTTTATGTCTCTCAAATTCACATGCTGAAATGCTAACTCCCAAGGTGACAGTCTTAGGAGATGCAGTCATGAGGGCCTTTAGGAGTCATGAGGATGGAGCCCTCACAGATGGTATTAGTGTCCTTATGGAGGAGGCCTGAGAGAGACGGCTCACTTTTCACACCACCTGAGGACACAGCAAGAAGGCCCATCGAGAAGCCAGAAAGCTAGCTCTTAATCAGAATCCGAGTCTGCCAGCACTTTGATCTTGAACTTCTCAAACTCTAGAACTGTGAGAAGCAAATTTCTATTGTTTGGAATTACCAGTTTTTTTGTATTTTGCTATTGCAGCCCAAACAGACTGATAAAGTAATTTTACAAATATTATCTAGCAATGATCATAAACACACTAGGCAATAAACTGGGGGCAATCCCCTTCTCAATTAAAGTGTGAGGGTAATCAAAAATTATTTTCTTGCCTAATGCTATCATATTACATGTCCCTCAAGAACCAGTGTTGTATGAATATTAAAAGGTATTTCCTATAATACTATATTTTAGTGTCCTGAGTTTTAGATTAAGTGATGTAATTTTCATAGAAGACCTTGCCTTATGTTATTAGCTAAATTTAATTAATAATTTAGAAATATGCAAACTGAAAAGGTTCTGTTTCAGAATTTCACTTAAAGTATGTGATAAAAAAATGGTCATTCCAAATTTCTCACTGAACATTCCAACTAACTTTGGATTTGTTTTTATTCTCTGAAAAAAATTACTTATAACACTACCAATGGGGATTAGAATGGTATTAGAAAAGTAAATCAGTTACAAACACAGACTATGTGACAGGATTTGGGGAAATAATATTAACAAAGCAGAATTGGAGCAAATAGGATCGGATTCATATGATTCGGCAACAAGCAACATAGCTGACGAGAAAGCTCAAAGTGTTTGAGGTGATGGATATGAACAAGATGAAAGGAAGAAACTTATGGAATCATGGTGGTGGGGTTGGGAAGAATGCAATAAAGTATATTTATACATTCAACAGTCTCTCATTGTGTTTTTCTCAGTTGATTAAGTCTCGTAATCATGCATCATGTAGACAAACAGATCAGCAAATAATATGCCCAGGTAAACAGGTGAACCCATGGTCTCGATTTAGGAAGGTCAGGTGCAAAAAGCAAGCAGGAAAAGAAATAACAGCTCTTGTGTGCGCAGTCACCCGAGTCCCTGAGAGCCACCCTGGACTTTGTGTATCCAACTGTATCTATGTCAGTGGCCTTCCCAGCAGACTCGACACAAAAGTCACTTAAATACTAGAAAAGAAGGAGTCTTACATATTTTTAATTCTTATTTTAATTTTTGTGTCTTCTAAATGTTATTGGCTCCATGTGAATTCTGGCTAGAAGCAGTATTATTACCAGCACACGTTTTGACAAAGAAACTGTCTAAGGGCCCAAAGTTATTAAGTGGCAGAAGTGCATCTGCAACTCAGGTTACCTACCTTTTTATTTCGATTTTAGTGTTTCTTTGATCTGTCAACCTATTTCACCTGTACTCCTTTCAAAACGCTAGTCTGCACACTAATTTTTATGAAATGTAACTCTTAAAAGTATGACAGTGACCTGTCATAATAAAATATGGTATTTAATAGGCACTGAATCGAGCTTTATCCTCAGGCACTTGACAAGTTTGACCTACACAGCGTAAGGAATAATTAGGCCTGTTTATCTACCTCCTTCCTGCTTCTGGCAATAATGAAAAGAGAGGTGAAATTTTCAAGGTTTATGCCATACAGAAGCTCCCGCTACCTGAGGCAACCTCTATTCCTGAATGCAAATGACTTGGGGTAACTCCCATCATTCACGACTGTCAACACTCAGATCTAATGTGACTATTGGTCCCCACCATATCTGCTTAGGGAACACTGTCACCCTCCACTCTGATCTTCTCCTCTGCAGAGAGAAGATGCAGAGAGATGAGGAATTATGCCAAGACCTGCCCCAACCAAGCCCTGGATTGCTTTATAGGAAGTATACAAAAGACGTAAGCCCCTGACTTCATAGTAATGTGGCCAAATACTTTCGTCTTAATCAAAGCTAATCCACCAAAAATTAGTATTTAATCTATGCTAAATCCAAAAAATCTGGAAAGAGTAAAGAAGGAGGAAAAAAAAAAAAAAACAAAGGAGGAGAAACTATTAGCAATTCTGCAATCCTAGATAAGTATATTCACTTTCACTGGGATTTTGGTGATTTGTTTTTTCTGATATGACTTCTTCTGCATAGACATTTTTAAATAATGGGGTATTAATGTAGCATTTTTGAATTTTTTCTTTCTTGTTCAACAATATCCCATGAAAAATTTCTTATATCAAAAATATTGGGTGGCTCCTGTGGCTCAAAAGAGTGGGCCGCCGACCCCATATACGAGAGGTGGCGGGTTCAAACCTAGCCCTGGCCAAAAAAACTGGAAAAAAAATTATTCCACAAATTAACTGCAATGAGTACTTAGTATTTAGTAATATGTATACATCAAAAGTTGCTTTTATTAGTAATTGCAATCCATTTTACATTGATGGACATTTTTAGTAGATAAATTCCTAGCCATAGAATTGATGGAACAGGAAATCGGGGTATTTTTCAGACTTGTGATAGCCAAAGTCCTAATACCAAGCTTGCCCAAATACCTTCCTGCCGCACATGTCATGAGAGCCCATCCCCACATTAGCCCTAATGACCGCAGTTATCCTCTTGGGCTGTTACCATTGTGACTTCTCTTTTATTTGACTATGAGCACAGTGGACATTTACCACAGACTTTTAATCCTATACTACACTTCTTCATATCCTTCAAAACAATCACTAAGTAAGAAGTCTTTTTATGTACAGAGTTACAATCCGCAAATAACTAAGCCGCACTTTAGACAGAGCCATCTTCTCCACATGAGAAGAAACAGTAGTGAGGAAGGAATAGCTCTAAACTTAGGAGACTTTGGTCTAGTACAACTTGGTACCAACAAATCCTATGTCCGGAAAAAAAAAACGCATCAACAATTCTGGAAGTTTCTGGGTCCAAGTCACACTGCTCTATGCGCCCCCCCCTCAAACAGTATTATGAACTGAATTACGTCCCCAAATGTATATGTTGAAGCCCTAATCCTAATGTGACTCTATTTTAGTGGTTCTCAACCTTCCTAATGCCGTAGCCTTTTAACACAGTTCCTCATGTTGTGGTGACCCCCAACTCTAAAATTATTTTTGTGGCTACTTCATAACTCTAATTGTGTTACTGTTTCAAATCATAATGTAAATATCTCATACACAGGAGATCCTCAAAAGGGTTCATGACCCACAGGTTGAGAAGTGCTGCTGTATTTGGAGTTAGAGACCTTTGGGCGATATTTAAGGCTACAAGAGGTCACAGCATAGGTCTCTAAGCCCACAGGACTGGTCCTTATGGGAAGAGGAAGAGATACACACTTTTGGTGCACTCCACCAAAAGTATGCACACAGGAAACAGCACCCTTGGCAAGCCAGGATGGGAGGCCTCGTCAGAAACAAAGCCTTGCGGCATCCTGATCTTGGATTTATCAGCTCCAAAGCTGTAAGACAATAAATTTCTATTGGTTTAGCCACTCAGCCTCTGTCACCATAGTCCAGGCTGACTGACAGGAGGAGAGTTCAATTGTTCCCAGTTTTCTTTCCCTTAATTCCCCTGAGGAGTGTGTAGGGGCGTCTGGGAACTGGCAGTAGCAGGGTGGTGCTGTAATAGCTCTTTCAGGACCCGTCCACCCGCCACCTGCCATAAGTTATGATGTCAGGAAAAGATGAGGGTCCCATCCTCTGCTTCAAATCAGTGCACCTGGATAAAGTGAAGCTTACGAAAGGATGTGCACATTGGTAGGAAATATTCTGGAGAGCAAAACACTATCTTAAATGTATCCGTACTACTACCCCTTTCATATATGATGCAATAAGAAATTCAGAAAAAAAAATGGCTCGAATGTCAATAATAGTGAAAGCAGGTAGACCCTGGATGCAAAACTTCCTTTTTAATTTGAACTTTTACATCCAGATGTAATAAGATTTTATGATCCAAAATGGGATCATAAAGTGGAATGCTGGGCAGCAGAGCTCATGAGAAGTGGCCAGATTATGGGGATAATTTGAAAGCAGAACTTGCTGATAGAGTCCATGTGGTGTGTGAGATGAAGAAAGAGGAGTCCAGATGATTCTCAGGGTTGGGCCTGAGTAAATGACCACCAGCCAAGAGGTAGAGACTATGGGTGGAACAGACTTGGGGCAGGGGCAAGAACCTCGTCTGAACACCTAGAATCCATTCACCTGTGACTCTTCTTTACTGTCAACATCTGGGCAGCTGGGTGCTCTAGCCAGAAATCACACTCTCATATGAATCAGGGTGTGTAAAGATGGATGATTTCTAAACACTGATGGTCAAATCTTACTTCCCCTCTCTTTCCTTCATTTCAGGAAGATCCTTTCTTACCTTTTAGAGTTCCTAGAAATGTCTATAACTCTCTCTCACATTTTTTCCTTTACCTTCAGCCAATGACTTCAATTCCAGAGACTCTGAAGTTAAACACCGTGACCCCTGCTCCTCACACCAAACAAGCACGAAAACCCTGCCTGCAGCCCCATTTAGCCTATTTCCTTCTCTCGTTAGATCAAAGATATATTCCCACCCTCTCAAGACAGTCCCCACCTCTGTTCCTCACTCTGTGTTCCAAAACACAAAATAGGGGCTCAGTAGACGAACTTTCAGCTTTACTATCATCATGAGACATCATTTTCATAATTCACCACCACCCTATGTCCAAGTCAACAATGAAATCGGGCATTACAATACTAAATACTGTTATTAAAAATACATAAACATGGGAAATATGTTGTCTTAAAGTTTTATTATATCTTAACATATTTGATTTTCATAACCACCTACTCCATGAGGAATATTTAAAAGACTATTGTGTAAAATTAAAGAACAAGCACAAAAATCTTTTTATTAATATTAGTATACACCCAATGTATAGATTAGTACACATTAGTGACATGGATGACAATATTGAGCATGTCACTCATGTAATTACTCTGGTCCCCAGAGCTGTAATTCTATATTTGTAACCAGAACACACCAAAAGAAACAGGGACAGTGTCATCCTTGTTCAGATGCACTCACACAGAAAAAAATATTTGTCTTCACTTCTCATTTTATGAAAAGAAATTTAAAATTGCTGCTTATCATAAATAATATAGTCATTAATAGTTGTCAAAATGAGAAAAAAATTGAACAGAAACTCAATCTGCCTTGGTCTATGTTCAATTTCCCACATCTAGTTCAGAATCTAGCACTTAGAAGCCAGTTAATAAAAATCTGATAAGGTAATGTACCAACTATTAGAGGAAAATCAATAACGGTGGCTTAGTAGAGCATGTAACATAAGTAAAATGGGTTTTGCATTAGGAGCATTTCTCTATATCATATTCAGAATGATGCCCCTCTATTTTGACTTAAGAAAGATGCTTTTCAGAAATCCCAAGCCTGGTCTAAGCCTTTTTCCCTAGCTAACTGTGCAAGAAGGTATAACCTCCGTGAGTGGCTTCTAAGGTAGAACCATCAAGCCAGCAGCCTTCTGGAACTTGCAACTTGCAACTAGTCACTTGTAAACAGAATCTGGCAGAATGTCTGGAGAAAACCATGCAAGCGTGGGAGGCCGCAGCATCCAGCCATGGTCAGAACACGCAAGTCCTGGGTGCAGCAGGCACAGACAGGAGCAGGAGAAATGTGCAATCCCACCTGGGAAATGGAAGATGTAGTTCTAGGTGTCACTCCTGGAGTCAGAGACACAGGGCATTTGCCAAGTGGCGGAAGATGTGCTGTCTGGAGGGTGGGTCAGGAAACCCACTCTGTGTCACTGCATGAGCTGTTAATCACAGAGGGGAGTGCCACCAACCTGAATATCACTGCGGAATCCAGGGCTGCCTGAAGTATTATTATTCATAAGAATTATTTCTAGAGGTAAAAATGGAAATTTCTGCAGAAGCTGACACAGACCAAGAGCGAACGGGGGTGCTCACACTTTGCGGATGCAGAGCAGCCAAGTGCTAGCAAAATATGGCCCCTGAGGATGACAGAGGGCCTTGCGCTGGCTGTTTTCTCTGAGAGTCTGGCAGTTCTGTCTCCAACAGCCTGATCTCAGGCACTGTCATCTAGTCTTCGTAAACATGGCACCAACAACTTCTCCATCTTAAAAACCATATCTTGAAAAGGCGGCAGCTGGGCACAGTGGCTTACATCTGTAGTCCTAGCAATCTGGGAGGCTGAGCCAACACCGGGGTGAAGCAAGGATGACGTCCCTGACCACCCACACGTAGGGCTCTGACGGTGTGAGCACGCAGCGTCCTCGGCCTCAGCACACTGCCCTTCGAACCTAAGGTGTGAGTGGGAAAGCAGGGGGGTGAGAGCAGAGAGGAAAGGATCCGAATAAACATATACAGTGAAATGTGAGGAGCAAAAACATGAGCAGCCAGGCTGAGATTTGGGGAGCTCCAGAAGTGAGCCCTAAAATACCGAGAAGGAAATTAGAGGCAGTAGCCATACTGGCAGGAGATCCCGGGAAAGAATGTTAAGATGTTTAATGATGACCCTGAATTTGTTGATGATCTTAAACTTAAATTTGCTCATTTATAAAAATAACTAATGTGTAACATGCACCATATTAACAATAGAAGTGAGCTGCTTTCTACACCTGTCTGTGTAATCCCAGTGGCTCAGTACAATGAGGTTAAAATCCACGCCTTACAAATGAGAGTTTCCAAGGGGTCCCCAGCTTCTATTTCTTCTCATTGAACACTTTCCAGACCTCATTTTGGCAAAACCACATACACCTGAGGTCAGATGTGCAAATAATGAATCAGAGTCTACCTACAGCTTAGATTTCACACTTGCTATCCAAGTGTGATAGCGGGCGGCTCCCAGCTACTAATGGCCCCTCGTCTCTTGCTTGGACACACACAACAATGTCCTAACCCGCTTCTCTTGCCTACGAGATTGGCTCCTCCAAAGAATTCTTTAGGATGTTTATTGGGAGAGCCAATCTTCTTCACCAACACTACGATCTGAGTGGAGCTGAGTCCCCAGAAGAGAGGTTTCCAAACCATTTTTGAGATAAAAAATGTATTCTATATCATGGCCCACTGACATACAGCAACATATTTTAACCGAAACAAAATCTCATAGGAAAACAAAGCTGTACAACATGAGATGCATTATATTTGCTATTCTATTGTATTCAAGTTCATTAAAAATGCTAGTGGTTACCCCTAAATCAACAGATGCAAATCAGTTTAGAAACCATTGATGGATAAAGCCCCTTATGCTTTGCATGATGTAAGAAGATGTTCTTGCCCTGGCCAACACTGCTGTCTCTGCCCTCACATTTCTCTCTATAGATACAACCAGCCCCTTTTAGTTCCCAGTACATCATATTGAACAGAATTTTGCACACACAACATTCTCTTCCTGCCTGGCTTTATCAGTCCCAAAACTTTGTTTGACTGCCAAACTCCGTTTCTCTTTCCCTTTTCATAGCCCAATGGGTGTATTTCTTTCTCTCTGCAGCCTTTCCGGACAAGTCTGGACACTATGAATCACTTCCTCCTGATTATTAGTTTTATAACTTGAACTTTCTTCAAGCATCTCATTCATCACTATAAATTATAATGATTTCACTCCCTTCTGGGATTTTTAAAAAAATCTTTTAATGTTTTTGAAATTGGGAATTTTGAAATTTAATATAACTGTGGTCCCTTTCTCTTTAAACCATTTAGGATGGAATTTTTTGTCACTTATAACTAAAAGTGTTTTGTTTTTTTTTATTGAATCATAGTTGTGTACATTAGTTCAACCATGGGGTACAGTGTGGGGGCTTCACATGCAATCTGAGATATTTTATCAACCTGATTGACATACCGTTCATGATATTTTCTCGTTTACTATATGAAAACAT
>CAUYON010174398.1:0-11570 GCA_963573935.1 Arctocebus calabarensis | reverse complement strand
CTGAATTGCAAAACAAAAAAATAGCCGGGCGCTGTGGCGGGCGCCTGTAGTCCCAGCTGCTAGGGAGGCTGAGGCAAGAGAATCGCTTAAGTCCAAGAGCTGGAGGTTGCTGTGAGCAGTGTGATGCCACGGCACTCTACCCAGGGTGATAAAGTGAGACTCTGTCTCTACAAAAAAAAAAAAAAAGAAATACAGTGTCAGATAGTAATAGATGATGCTGTGGAGAAACATAAAGCCAGTGAAGGGATAAAGACAGGATTTATTCAGACTTGGGTCTTGAGGAAGGCCTCTCTGAGGAGGTGACAGTTAAGCAGAAATCCCAGCCACATGGGAGACTGGACTGTGCAAATATCTAGGGAGGGGCACTGCTGGCCATGGGAATAGCAGAGACAAAGGCCTAGAGATGTGGGTTCAAAGACAGGCAGGCCAGAAGCTTCAGGAATGGCTGAGCAGGGGAGCAAGGGCAGACTAGTAGCCAGGGGCCCTGAAAGCCTCACTAGGCTCCGCACATCTAGCTTCCTTATCGGCAGGCTAGCTCCACAGGGCTTTTTAAAATACAAAGGAACGGGCTGATCTATAGAGACAGAAAGTGGAGTGGAGGTTGCCTATGGCTGGGGATGGAATGGGGGTGACTGCTAATGGGTACAGAGTTTCTCATCGGGTTGATGAGAATGTTCTGAAATTGATTGTGAAGATGGATGCACACTATCCTGTGAATATATTAAATATTTTGAATTGATAAATATTTTAAAAGCATATAAACTTATGTGTATATTTGATATTAAAAAAGCCTCAGATCATGTTGCTTCTTTGCTTAGAACTTTTAATAGCACCCATCTTATTCCAAGTCAAAACCAAGGTCCTTTCCATGATCCACTACCCTTTCCCTAACCTGGCCCCCATTGCCCACCTGACCTTTTTCTACATTCTTTTCCTCCTTCACTGCACAGGGGACTGAATGGCCTCCCTGATGTTTAAGAACCTGCCATACCCCTTCCCACCTCTGGGCTTTTGCTCTTGATGGTCCTTTTGACTAGAACATTCTTCAGTGGCTCACTCTTCATTTAGTAAAGTCTCAGGTCTTTACTCAAATAACATCTTTTCAGGGAAGGCTTCCCTAGCTTTGCAACCTTATTTAAAATATCACCTGTGAGATCTATTCAGAATAACTGCCAACCAAGAATTCTGTATCTTGCAAAGGTAGGTTTTATAAATGAAGGAGAAATAGTCTTTCCCAGACAAATACACCACTAAGGCAATTTGTCACCACTAGCCCTGCCCTAAAGGAAATGCTTAAAAGTGCTCTATATGTGGAACAACACAATCGATACCCACTAGTATAAAAACACCTAAAAGTTAAAGCTCATAACTCTAATAAAACGGTCACACAAAGTAGAAAACAAAGCAACTAGGTATCATTCAGTATGATAACTAGAACAGCATCTCACATACCAATATTACAGGCAGTCCCTGAGTTACAAACATCTGACTGACATATGACTCATACTTATAAACAGGGGCTATTACAGGTAATAGGTGAACGTACCTGTTCTAATTTATACATAAACTCAACTTAAGAACAGACCAACAGAACCTATTTCATTCATAACCCTGGAGCTGCTTGTAACATCGATGGTAATGGTCTTTTTGTTGTTTCCTTGTGCTACATATAAATTAAACAAAGAAAGTAAATGGTCTTAATGCTCTACTAAAGTGATACAGGTGGGCTGAATGAAAGGAAAAACACAATCCAAATATATACTATCTCCAAGAAACCTATATAAGTTGCAAAGATTCTCATAGACTTAAAGGTAAAGGGATGGAAAAAATATTCCATCCAAATGGACTAGCGAGCAATAGTAGCTGGTCTCAAATCAAATCAAACAGACTTAACAGTGGTATGAAAGATGAAGATGGCAATTATATAATGATAAGGGGAGAAATTCAGCACAAAGATATAATAATCTTATATCATTTGTTGCTGAAGGATGCTTGTGTCAATGAAGAAGTTAAGATGTAAATTAAATAAAAAGTTTTTTGTATTGAACAACATTGATATCACGAGCTTCCTAAATCTATGGGATAAAGAAAAAGCAGTGCTAAGGGGGAAGTTCATAACCTTAAATGCTTACATCAAAATGACAAAATTGGGCGGTGCTCATAGCTCAGTGGGTAGGGTGCTGGCCACATACACCCAGGATAGTGGGTTCGAATCCAGCTGGGGCCAGCTAAACAGCAATGACAACTGCAACAAAAAAATAGCTGGCCATTGTGATGAGAGCCTGTAGTTCCAGCTACTTGGGAGGCTGAGATAAGAGAATTGCTTATGCCCAAGAGTTTGAGGTTGCTGTGAGCTGTGATGCCCCGGCACTGTACTGAGGGTGACATAGTGAGACTCTGTCTCAAAAAAAAAAAAAGACAAAAAGATTACAAATTAATGATCTAATGTCACCTCAAGGAACTAGAAAAAGAAGAAAAAACTAAACCCAAAGCTAGCAGAATACAGGAAATAACAAAGGTCAAAGCATAACTAAATGAAACAACCCCCCACTCCATAAATTATAAAGAATCAAGAAAACAAAAAGTAGGTTCTTTGAAAAGGTAAACAAAATCAATAGACCACTAGCTAAATTAATCAGAAAAAAAAGAAAAAGGACTCAAATAAGCTCAATGAGAAATGAAAAAGAAAACTTTATAGCCGATAACCACAGAAATACAAAATACCATGTGACTACTATAAAACCTCTTTGCACACAAACTAGAAAATATAGAGAAAATGTATAAATTTGTGTAAATGTGCAAGCTTCCAAGCTTGAATCAGGAGGGATAAGAAATCTTGGACAGATTAATAATGAGCAGCAAGATTGAACAAGCAATAAAAAGTCTCCCTTCTAAAAAAAGCTCAAGACCAGATGGATTCACAAATGAATTCTACCAGACAAACAAAGAGCTGGCACTTATTGTACCAAAACTGTTCCATAACATCAAGAGGGAGAATCTTCCCTAACTCATTTTACAATGCCAATATCATCTTGATAGCAAAGCCAGGAAAGGACACAACAAATAAAGAAAACTACATGCCAATATCCCTAATGAACACAGATGCAAAACTCCTCAACAAAACACAAGTAAACTAAATCCAATAGCACATCAAAAAGATAATTCAACATGATCAAGTGGATTTCATCCCAGGGATGCAAGGAAGATTCAACATATTCAAATAAATAAAGAAAACATGGAATACAAAGAGTTCTACTCAGACATAAAAAGGAATGACACAATGTCTTTCGCAGCAATTTGAAAGGGACTGGAGACCATTATCTGAAGTGAAGTATTTCAGGAATGGAAAAACAAGCAGCACATGTTCTCACTTATAAGTGGGAGCTAAAGGATGGTTACACATGGTCATAAAATGATGAAATGTCCATTGTAAACTAAGAAGGGGTGAGAGATAAAAATCTACCTATTAATTACAATGTATAATATTCTGTGAAGGGTGTACCGAAAGCCCTGACTTTCAGCATGATAAAATTCATCCGTATAACAAAAAAACATTTGTTTCTTCCCAATGAAAAAATAAAGATTGACAAATAGATCTATATAAGACTAAAATGTTTCTGCCCAGCAAAGGAAACAATCAACATTGCGAAGTGACATACAAGTGACATCCCAAACATGCAAGGAACTCAACAAAAAAACCCCAAATAATCCCATTAAGAAATGGACAAAAGATTGGAATAGGTATTTCTCAAAAAAAAAAGAAAAAAGACATACAAATGGCTAACAAGTATATGAAAAAATGCTTAATGTCACTAATCATCAGAGAAATGCAAATAAAAACTACAACTGAATGACATATCAACCCACCCCAGGTAGCAGGGCTACTATCAAAAAGACAAAATAATTACAAATGCCAGGAGGGTGCAGATAAAAAAGTACTCTTATGTATCATTGGTAGGAATGTGAATTAGAACATCTATTATGGAAAAGAGTTGGAGGCTTCTCAAAAACTAAAAGGGTAACTCCTACTACTGGGCATTTATCCATAAGACAGGAAGTCAGTATATTGAGGAGACATCTGTACTCCCAAGTTTATTGCAGTAATAACATTCACAATAGACAAGATATGGAATTAAATATCCATATATCAATTGATAAATGAATTTTAAAAATGTGGCATGCATACATAAAGGAATAAAAAAGAACAAAATCCTGTCATTTGTTTCAACATGGATGACCTGAGGGACATTATGTTCAGTGAAACAACTCAGCCACAGAAAGACACATACCACATGTTCTCACTCATACCTGGTAGATAAAAATATCTGCTTCTAAAAATAGAGCTAAATTGTAGTTATTAGAGGCTGGGAGATTTGGTGGGGCAGAGGATAGGCAGAGGTTGGTTAATGGATACAAAGTCACAGCCAAGTAGGAGGATAAATCTAGAGCTCTATTGCACTGTAGGGTGACTATAGTTAACAATAACTTAATGTATATTTTTAAGAAGCTAGAATATTTTGAATGTTCCTAACACAAAGAAATGATAAATCTTTGAGGTGACAAAATATGCTTATTACCCTGATTTGATCATTACACATTGTATACGTGTATAGGAATATCACTCTATATAATTATATGACAACTAAAAATAAAAGAAAAAAAATCACTCCCAGCACACTTATTCCTTACCTATTTTGTCTTTTCCTTGGAACTTATCTCAGTGTGACATTCTATGTATTTCATTCATTTATCACATTTATTTGCTGCCTCCTTCATAAGAATGTAAACTCCATGAGGGCAGGAATTTTGTCTGTTTTATGCATGAGCATATTTCCTGTACCAGAACAGGCCTGGTTCAGAGTGGGTGCTTTGAGTGTTTGTGGAATGACAAGTGACAGGTGGCAGGAAGACAGCAGTCAGTGAGACAGGGCTCCCAGTGCAGGGAGCAGCAGGACTGGGGCATCTTTCTGCAGCCTCCAGTCTGTCTGGATCCCCCAGAAGGTTTGTGAGTGGGCAAAGCCCCTATGATCCTCCAGAGGGTGAGTCATCACAATATTTGCTGAACACACTCTGCTGAGTGTAGGGTGGGAGGAGCCCTTGGGCCTTTTTGTGTTGGTTTCTGGGCTTCTGGGCCTTGCTCACCCTGGTAGGCAGGCAGTCAATAGACTTCCCAGTGATTCAGACTGAATCACAGCTTCTCAGGCCCTGTGGGGGTTGGATGGTTTCCTCTGGCTTAATAGTGCAGGTATCAACTATAGGGATGAGAGAGACAGAGGCAGGCAGGCAACCTGAGGCACAGAGAGGGACACAGAGAGGACAGTCAGGTCACAGGAGGAGAGTCAGAGGGGCACAAGGGAGAGGGACACAGAGAGGTTGAATCAGGCCAAGGACGACGTTTGGATGGAGGAGATATTTTATAAAATAAATTATGAAAGAGAAACTGAGAGACTGAGATAGAAAGGCAGAGAGAGATGGTGCTCTTGCTCTAGTCAATGTGATGAGGGCAAATGAAGATACTGGATGGAGAGAGACGCAGAGGGAGAGGGAGAGAGACACTGAAATATAGACCCCAAATAATAGCTGAGTAGTAGCGTCTGGGCCCCCTGGCTCTGGAGTCAGCTTCAAGGACGGAATTCCAGTTCCCCTGTTAGGCAGCTGGCATTTGGTGAATTGGGTACCATCCTTGAGCCTTGGTATCCTTGTCTATAAAAGGGGGGCTCCTATGGAACCTATCTCATAAAGTCGTTTGGCAGAAGCATCTAATACAACAGTTCGCCAGACACCGTCAGTGCTCAGTAAATGGTATCTCTGGTTAGGATCATCAGGAGGGTGAAAAGTTGTGTCATAGGCAACAAGAAGGGAGAGACAAAGAAACCCAGTAAAAAAGGGAGATGGGAACAGGCGAGTGAGAAGCATGGTGGGGCAGGGGGCAGAGCAGGTTGAGAAGAGAGAAAAGGGGCCCAGAGAAGATGGCAGAGGGAGGCACAAGTGCAATTAGAAGGAAGAAGGTCAGGAGGCGGGGCGCTCCTGGGGTCACTGGGGGTGGGAGGGGTGGAGAGGGAGGGGCTGGCAAAGGAGAGCGACGGGTGGAGTCCCTACAGGATCAATGCCCTGTACGCCTCAGCCTCCCAGAGTTGTGGCCAGCAGAACAACTGGAGCAGGAGGTGCTTTATTTTTATTATTATTTTTTGAGACAGAGCCTCAAGCTGTCACCTTAGATAGAGGGCTGTGGCATCACAGCTCACAGCAACCTCCAATTCCTGGGTTCAAGCGAGTCTCTTGCCTCCGCCTCCCAAGTAGCTGGGACCACAGGCGCCCGCCACAATGCCTGGCCGTTTTTGGTTGCAGCCATCATTGTCGTTTGGCCGAGCCCAGCGGGAGGTGCTTTAAAGACCCTGCAGCGACCTTGACAGACTTTTACAGACAGCCGGAGCTCAGGAGCCCCTCTGCAAGTGCCCCCTGCTGGTGGTTGCCAAGGTTACCTGCGGAGGTGCTCCCGAAGGGCCTGCAGCTCCTGCTTCCCCTCGCTCAGCAGCTGCTCCTGGTGCTCGGCCTGCTCCCCGGCCTTCTGAAGCTGGTGCCTGAGGCTCTGGAGGTGAAGGAGAGAAGGGGGAGCTGAGGGAAGAAGACAGAGGCCCTCAGGCCTGGGGGTGATTTGGTGAACTTGCTTATGAGACCCTAGGCCCTGCCTTGGGGTGGAGGATCCAGGCTGGGGCTGGGCTGCCCAGCTCTGTCCTACTCCCTGCCGCTGAGGGAACCTGGGGCAGCCATTTCTTCCTTCACTGTAGAACTGAGTTACAAAGCTCCAAGACCTGGAAGCCTGGCTAGGGAGGAAGCCAAAGAAAGGCTCAGTAACAATCTTGGGTGACCTGGAGAAGCATCTGCAACAAGAGCAAGTAGGTAGGGTCTGCACCCATGAACTTGGATTTTAGGAAGACACCTGCCATAACAAGGAATATGGACCTTGAGAACAAGGGACTGTCCTGAAGAACTGTTGGGAAGGGATCCTAAGCTCAAATGGCTGCAGGGGCTGGGCCTATAGTGAGGCAATAGGGAGAGGTGGGGAGTGTGGAACTGAAGAATGGCATGGCTTTCAAAAGTCCTTTCCAAATAATAATCCTGTGTGGGCCAATAAAAATTGATCTGTGGGGACAGCGCCTGTGGCTCAAAGGAGTAGGGTGCTGGCTCCATATACCAGAGGTGGTGGGTTCAAACCCGGCCCCGGCCAAAAAACGAACAAACAAACAAAAACAACAAAAAAATTGATCTGTGGGCTGGAATGACCCCTGGACTACTAATGGAGACCCCCATGTGTGGGCCAGGTCAGCGGAGGGGATGAGACAGAAGTATAGAGGTATCTGGATCTCTGTCAGGTACAGAGCTCAACTGCTCTCACCTCGACTACATCCTGCAGGGGCACTTCAGCTTGCTCCTCCCTCCTGACCACACTGGCCATGTCCGTGTGCTTCTGTGGCTTCTCTGTTGAGGTGGAGCCTTCCTGTGTTCCCAGGCCCTGAAAGAACAAGGACTCCCCCAGAGCTCTCGGCCCCTCCCGTTCTTGTCTGATCCCTGGAGTTGCTTCCTCTGTTTCCCCTCTGGAGATGGAGGCCAGGAGCTTCTGGACATGACCCCACTCCGATCCTCCTTCATGAGTGCCCTCTGTGGTTCTCTGATCCTTTGCAGCTGGCAGAAACCCTCTTCCCTCAGCCTCCCTCCCTGTCACCTGCCTCTGAGGCCCCTTGGCCCCTTGCCCCTGGATGCTGGGTGTGGAGCTCTCCAGGAAGATTCCAATCCATGGGGCTCCCTCCTTCTGGTCCAGCTCCACCCCCTCTGCATCCCCCATGCTCTGGGAGGATTCGAGGGTCTTGGAGTCTTCTTTCTTCTTTTCCAAAAAGCAGGGAAGATGCCTTTGTCGCTGGGACTCAGGGAATCTAACCAACTGGTGTCCCCTGGGTGCATCTTGCAGACAGCTGGCTTGACTGGTGTGTGGCTCATCTATCTGGACTCCTGTGGGACCTTCATATGCAGCTGGCATCTGGAGAGAAGCCCCCAAACCTGTCATCCCTGTAGTATCAGCTCACTGACCTGCTGCATAGGAAAGGCCACAACTTTACCCCAACAGATTTGGTGAATATGTGGATTCTGGGCCTCACTGGAATTTTTTGATTTATCAGACCAGAAATCTGAATCTGAGGCTCTGGAGATGAAGGAAGGAAGGGGGCTCTGAGGGGGTGGAGACAGAGAAGCCCAGGCCTGGCGCTGAGCTGACCAACATCCCCATGAGACCCCAGCCTTCCTTCAGCCTCCACCCTAGCCACCCTAGATCTGGCGAGGTCAGCTGTGTGTCTCAATGTCTTCTCCTCCATTGCCCCAGGACTTGTTCTCCTGCTCCTGGGTCTTCTGCATTTGCCTTCCCCTAAGTTCCTCCTCCTCTCTCCTTTAATCCTTCTTCCTGAATTTGACTTTGTGTTTCAGTTTTCTCACCCATAAAAAGGGAATAATAATGGCTGCTATGCAGAGTTGTGATAAAAGCTGAAATGGACTGACGCCCTTCTAAAAGTGACCTCTCTCAAGAGGCCTCTGTGTCCCCCTTTTCCATGTCTGTATCACTGTACTGAACATGTTCCTTTAGGGTCTGTCTCCATAAAGACACCTTGAACTCTTGCTGGTCAGAGTCCTGATAGTATCTATATCTGGTGCCTAGAAGCTGTTTGGGGGTGCAAACTGTGCTTATGGAAAGATGATAACAGCAATGAAGGTGACCACAGCCTGGCTTGTTGTGAGTATGTAGCCAGGAGCCTTTCTGTGTATGTTATGTGAGTTGTCTCACTTCGCCCTAACAATCACCCTATGAAGCAGGACAAGCAACTTGCTCGAAGACCATGGTTAGCAAAAAAGTAAAGCTGAGCTTTGAAATAGGCAATCTGGCTTTTGAGTCGGTTCCTGAACTGAACTAGACATTTGGTAATTGTCCCACGCAGGGGACTCAGCAGGTGGTCTTGCTGGTCTGTTTCTTTTAAGCTTCCAGTTACCCATCCCAGCTGCTCTTCTTCACTGGGCCCAGTGGCTTTCGCCAATGGTGCTAGTGTTCTCTTTCTTCACAGACATCCCCACCTAGGAATAGGAGCCCTCTCCTGCTCTGTGGCTCTGCAGTCAAACCCTGTCTATTTAATTGGGCCAGGGATCTCTGTGTACTCAGAGAGGGAAACTCAGTTACTGCTCAACTTGGGAGTTCCCCACAGATGGGAAGAGGCAACTCAGAGCAAAAGAAGGGGGCCACAGGCACCTCCTTTGTTGCATCTTTGGTTTTCCTGGGTCTCCTTCCCTGGATCTGGCTGGAATTGGAACAGCACCATCTGAAAGTAGAAGAGCCTCTCTTCAGAGATGAGCTTGGTCCTCAGATGGAGGGCATACCATCTTTCTACCCACATCTTCATCCCAGCACCCTGCCTTGCTGCCCACCAGCCCTCACGCGTCCCACCCTCCATTCATGCATACATCCCATCCCAACATCACACCTTCCATACATACTTCCAGCCCTTTCCCCTAACTGCCCACCATATCTTCAATGAGTGAGTATTCTAGGCAGCATCGTGGGATGGCATGAGATCACAATGGGAATTCCCAAGGCTAGGGAGATGGAGGTTCCAGGGTCAAGGAGCAAGAAGAGAGGCAGAGATGGATGGGTCTGGAGGCCGAGAGCTTAGTGCTTGCCTGGGTTGTGTGTTAGTCATAGGATTGGGTGTTGAAAAGAGCCTTCCCTCCTTGCTGCACCCACTCACTCTGAGAACATGGGCCAACCCTCATCCAAATCTTGCCGCTGCAGGTCCAAGTTGAAGGCCATGCCATTGAGAGTGTAGAGGGAGTCCAGGAAGTCTTCCTGGAGTTCTGGGTACAGCAGAGGGCTCCGGGGGCCATACCATTCCCTGTATTAACAGTGATCAGCACCCTTGGCCTTTGACCCTGGTGCTATTGCCACACCCAGTCTCACAGAATCAGTCCACTGTACACTGCAATGGGACTGTTCCCCAGGTAGACTTGTGGTCCTTTGAAAGCAGGAGGTCCGAGCACCATGATGCTACCAGGTCTCTTGGGTTCTAACCTCCCAACTGCCCTTTCTTCAAGACTCTTGTTTTAATTTTCTTGGACATTAAATCACCCATCTGGGATAAGGATGTATTCTTCCATGCAGTAAGGAAAGTGGGCCCAGAGGGTCTCTGTGGGAGGATGCCCCAGAAGCCCCACCTGGTGAGCTCTGGGTTCAGAAGGCAGAGCTGCAGGGCCTCAGCCAGCTGTCCATGGACCAGGCAGAAGCGGATGAAGGCACGGCCTTTCCCCAGAGGAGTCTTCAACTGCAGAATGGACAAGGGCAAAGCAGGGGGCAGTGTTGGGATGGGGAAACTCAAAGCAGAGAGGGAGAAGCTGGGAACTGGCAGTTGATAAGGAAGATGTAGAGGGACCTGAAAGCTACAGGAGGAAAGGGGTGGCAGGAAGGATGCTGAAGGCAGGGTAAGGGAGATGGGGTCCTGGTGAAGGGTCCATGGGTCAGTGGAGCAGGAATGGGTGGGAAAGGGACCTCAGGCAGCCTTGTGCTCTCCTCCCCCAGACATTCTTATCAAAGGTTGCTAGCAGGGTCGCTTCATGCTTCCAAAGTCAGCCTTCCTGCCACCTGGCCTTGGATACCTTGTCCTGTGAGCTGACAAAGCGGGCTGCCTCTGTGTCTCTCCGCTGCTGCCGCAGGGCGGTACAGAGAAAGTCCCAGTAATCCTTCCGAGGCCCTAGGAAGCTCTTCTGCTCTTTCTGGTCAAACTGGGACCAAAATGAGAGAAAGAAAAGTACAGAAATGCTTCCCCTACCTTGCATTCCAGTATACTGGGGGGGCATGCAGTAGAGGAAAAGGTGCTGGCTCTGTCCTCACTGGCTGTGTGACCAGGAGCAAGCTGCTTGACCTCTCTGAGCCTCAGTGTTCTTCTCCTTCCTTCAGAGACTTATCCAGCACTTACTATGAACTAGGCTTTCATCTAAGCTCTGGGGATATGGCAATAAACAAACTGATCTCATGAAGCTCTTATCCTGGTAGGGGAGTTAGACAATAATCAAAGTAAGTAAGTAAACCATAGCATATATTAGGTAGTGCTGACTGCGACAGGGAAAATAGAGCCAGAAAGGAGAATAGAAAGGACATGAGTGTGGGCCTGATGGTGTGTGTGTTGAAGATTTAGATCAGGACCTGAAGGAAATGAGAAACTGCCATAAAATTCCATGGGAAGAGCTTTCAAGGCAGAGGAAACAGCAAGTGCAGAGGCCCTGGGGCAGGAGCGGCCTGCTGTGCTCTAAGATGATCGGGAGGCCAGGGCAGCTGGAGTGCAGCAGGGGAGCAGACTGGCCAGAGATGGAGTCAGAGAAGTGAGAAGGGGTGCGTGTGTGTGTGTGTGTGTGTGTGTGTGTGTGTGTGTACGGTGGTCAAGACACAAAGGGGAGGAGACTGAGGATTAAACAAGCAGGAACATATAAAGGTGTAGCCAGACACATAGTAGGTGCTCAGTGGTAGTTATGATTGGGACTCTAGC
>CAUYON010174397.1:0-49827 GCA_963573935.1 Arctocebus calabarensis | reverse complement strand
AGTCCCAGCTACTAGGGAGGCTGAGGCAAGAGAATCGCTTAAGCCCAAGAGCTGGAGGTTGCTGTGAGCAGTGTGACGCCACGGCACTCTACCCAGGGCGATAAAGTGAGACTCTGTCTCTACAAAAAAAAAAAAAGATTCATTGCAGAAAAATTGTGGGGGAGAAAAATGTTGAGGTGAGGAGGTGAATAGCAGAAGATTAGGTGGTGTTTCAGAAATATTTTACCATAACCTTTAAATATTTATTAAAGATAAGCATTAGAATTATTACATGGTTTGGGTCACCTGCAAAACTATTAAGTTTACCCTTCCATCACACATGTGTAAGACATGTTCTCACTCAGCCTCCCTTCTGGGCTCCCCTCTCCCTCTCTCTGTTGTTCTGGGTAGAACAGTTGCATTTGCTTGTCAGAGCTCATTTTCTAAAGGTGTGAAAGGCACCATGGCTTGCTAGAGCAGCCCACTGGAACTTCGTGGTGGAAATTTCAGTCTGTGCTCTCGCCCAGGGCACACTGGACAGTGGAACAACATATTACTCTGCTGGAGTTTGATGATAAAATAGTTGGTTGGATTGTTGGAGGTCATATATACAGAGGGTGCCAAAAAATGTATACCCATTTAGAAAGGAGAAAACAGTATTAAAATTATAACGCACAATGTATCCCAGTAACTAAAGATGAGTAGAACTCATGTTGAGCACCAATTGTAATTGCAGAAGGCAAATGTGACTTGAGTATTACATGTTTAATATAGGGTTTCCTTTTCTTAAAAATGTATATCCATTTTTTGTTACCTTGTGTGTGTATATATATACACTGAATATGTATGTGTGAGTGTAAATATTAGTGGAATACGTAAATGAATAAACATGTTGGTAATATGGCACACACATGCCTATGTAAACCCTTGTAGCACTTTCCATTTGACCTTAAGAGAGACGGGTACTGGAGACATCACACTATGTCCATGTGGTCCGAATAGTAAGGTATTATTACTCTTTCTGACATTTCTCTACATTTCATTGTGCTAACCACTAATGTTTGCCCATGCAGTGAAGAGAATTTAAGGAATGTGCCTTAATATAGTATCTGCTTTTCATTTCTACTTATCTCTTCTCATTTTCGTGAGCCACAATCAAATAATGCATTGTCATTCTTAGTGGGTCGCCCATACCCAGAATCCCATGATGGTTTCAATCCCAGGCTAATTATTGTACAAAATTTACCTGCATATCAGCTAATGTATTAGCAGCCTACAGCCTTGTTTAGTGGGTAATTTATCTAATTTCCTTGTGCGTCAGTTTTCTCAAATGCAAAATGTGAATAAAAATAGCACCTACTTCCTAAGCTTGTATAGGGATAACGGTGTTACTACGTGTAAAGTGCCTAGAACAGTGTCTCACGCAATAACATCTCTATAGTGTTCAAGCTTCTTCTATTCTTATTGCTTTTGCATAAATGATGTGAAATAGAAATAGGCTAAAACATCTCATTGCGTACATTTTATGTTGGAGACATGATTATCAAACTCATTATAGATATAAGTAAAGAATGTTTAATTTGTTATAAATGAAGTTACAAGTGTTTAACTTTTACCCTATTTACCCTTAAAATAGGGTTCAATGTTTGACTTCAGGTTCATGAAATGGATAAAGGAAATAGTACACAAATAATAAAAGTTTTTGAGAGAAGGACAGAGTTTACATATCAGTGTCAAGTTGGGAACTAAATACTGCTTGGGGCAGAGATTTTTATTCCTTACTCTCTATTTAATCTACTTTCTCTATTTAATCCACTTGGGTGTCCCATTCTTTTTCATTTGGAATAAAGGTAAAAACTGTTTTTAATCTTCATATAACAATACTATCTTCTGTAAATCATGTATGAAATTTGGGGAGAAAGGGAACACTGAACAACTGGGTATCCGCTGACATACAGAGGTATAAATGGCAGTGAGCAAAGCCAGTTACCTGGCCAGCTGGTGTATCTCTAAAACGGGAATGTGGTGAAACCCCTCCACATTATCAATGCTATGTGAAAACCAAACCAAATGAGATATCCTTGACAGAATTAGTGCCTTGTCTGATGGGCTTCACATCCACAAGAATAGGATCCCAAAGTTAAAAGTACTACAAAGTACCACTGTAGTTACTGAAAGATGAAAAGTCCAGATTGTTCCATCAGCAAAACGGTTATCTTCAGCATTGGAGCCTTTTTCTAATAGCCAGTGCCAAGTCTGAATAACTCGCTCCTCCCCCCAAGATTTTTTTTTTTAAGATTCAATAAAGTTGAAGCTTCCAAACCCATAATCGGTTGATACTCACTCCCAACTATTTGAGGAACAGAAGTAGTTTTTCCCCAAACAAAAGTGTTCGAGTATAGTTTCAACAACCCGAGCTCTAAAGGTAAAATGTATGTTTCTATTCCTTTCCCATCCAAATCCATTTGTACCAACAACAGTACCTGCCTCCCCCCGAACCCCGTATCACCAAACTTTTAGCGTTTGTGGGCTTATTAATCACACTTTGCACTTAGGTGACCTCCGTTTGAAAAGTCATTGTTTAGAACCCTATAAACAGTCATTAATCCTTTTAAAATGTACTTCAGGGGTTATGTGTTTAGTATTCATTTTCTCCAAATCATTCAGTTTCGAGAATTATCATGTATCTGCCATTTTTCATAGGATCAAGCTCATTAATTTTTTTGTTGTTGTTGGATGTGAAAACTAACGATGGTTTTGATATAAACTTGAAATTGTTTAAAGGACCTGGTCTCCTGGCCTATCTGCTGGTCATCCTTTGCTCCCCCATGTTTCTGCTTAGAGGTCATTTTTGGGGGTGCCTCCTCTGACGTTTTTCCGGCTAGCTAGTCCCCTGCCCTCTGAGGGCCAGGTGCACCTGTGCCCACACCTGTGGCAGCACTAGCTTATGTAATTACATCTTCCCAAACGACACTGGGGGAGCTAAGTGTATCATTTGTTTTATTCATATGGCTTTTCCAACCTGTAGAAAGTGTCTATATAGACAATCTGTTTTTGTTATTGAAAACTGAACGCACTGTGCCTCCGACGTTCCGAGCATAACTCAGCCTCCATTACGAACTGATTGTATGACCTTAGGTAAGTTCATTAAGCTTGTTAGTTATTGCTGTCCTTCTTTACTAAAAATTATAATACTAACACTTTGGAGCAATTTTTCTGTACCAGTGGTGTTCTCAGCAATGATTTAACTCATTACATCTTATAAGATTCTATAAAGCAAATACTCTTATCGTCCTTAATTTATAGTTGACAGAACTAAGACCCAGAAGGATAAAATGACTTGGGTATTGGCATACTTAGTAATTAGTAACTGGTAATTAGTAATTAGTAAGGGGCAGAACTGGGTATTTGAATCTAAGCATTCAAGCTCAAAAGACCAGGCACTTAGCCAGGACACCATATGGACAACCCAGACACTTAAATGGTTTTCAGTTCGGTTTCAAGATAATTTTTGAATAATAATAAGGTTCTTTTAATATAAAATAAAAAAAGACTTTTTAATTGATTAAATCTGGATATGAAGCCTAATTTTTTATTTCTTTTGTAGTTATTCGCTTATAAGTTTGCAATTTTTAAATTTTTATTTAGAAAATAGTCATAATAACACTTACCTTGCTGTGTGTATCTAATACAGTGTTTTTCAACCTTTTTTAATCTCACTACACGCTTGAACCTATAGTTTAACTTCCTTGGCACACTTAAATTCCATTGATCGAAACAAAAAAAGGAGTAAAAAAAGAATATACGTACTGTGCTTTGAACTCTTCCAAAAATAATTTCATTAATGATCTTTACAAATTTTCGCAGCACGCCTAAGATCCTCTTGTGGCACCAGTGTGCAGTGGTGATTTACTAACTAAATGACATGATTTTAATGTGGGAAAAATAAAAATAATCAGTATGCGCACGTGATTTGATTCAAATAAATGAATGAACAGTCCCAAAATATATTTTTTTCTGGAATATCATATCATTGAGAGGATAAGATGTACTTACTTTCTACAAGAATAATTCAAATTAAAGATTTACAGAGGCTGAATGATTTGGGAAATCACAAGTTTTCCAGTTGCTTGGGGTAACACTTCACCCTAAGCCAAGAGCAAAATCTTGATTAAAACACAGACACACTAACAGCAAGATAAAGGGAAAAATATATACCCTGTTTTATTTAATTAGGCAGTTTGTAACACCTCTAGTTTTTGGATGAGAAACCAGAGGCTTGTGTGTTCATGGTCAAACTGCGGGTCAGCAAAACTTCCAGGACTAGAAGATGGATCTGTCTAAATAAAAGGCACTGTGCTCTTAACTGCCTTCTTATATGCTATTTGAAAACATGGTTTTAGATAATATATACATTTTTCCACCAGGCTCAAATGGCTTGACTTAGCTTCTGTTCAGGGTACTCAACTCCAAGGAAGCTCATTAATTCACTCAACACATTATTTATCATGTGTGCAGTTGGGAGGTATAGACTGTGCTGTGCAGACGTCACAATCTCAGGGATCAAACATATCAAGGAAGATTACTTCGTTTTGCTTACTTTGCAAGAAGAGAGATTTACTCCGAATGTTTTAATTTCCTAGCACTATAGTTGAGCACAGTTGAGCTACACTCCCCCTCCCCCAAATAGTGGACCCGAATAAACTTTGTTTCTCAAAGCACTATACTATGCGGGTCGCTAGGCAGAATCTTCTCAAAGAGGGTCATTAAATGGGCATTCAGCCAATCTAGAGGAATGAACACAGCTTTTTCAGAGTCTTCAGAATATTAAGAACAGTTCATAAGTAAAAGAAAATAGGAAATAAGGACCGGAGGTCGGGAAGCCTGGAGTCAGTTCAGACTGTCTGGATCGCTTATGCTGTGGTGGTGATTTGAGCTGACAGAATGTTATTGGAGGGATCACTCTCCTCAACACTGTTTGCTTTGGGAAGTCAGGCAAAGATTTATTATGGCTGAAAGCCTTTACAGCTGTCGGATGTAGTGCCGGGTTAAGAGAGTTGAAAATATCAGCTGAAATTAATAGCATGGGTTGTGATTTTGAATATTTGCAACAGTTGTGATGGAATTAAAAAAAAAAAAAGCCAGTGACCACAGTTTTGTTCTACATCTGTGATTATGATGGGTTGCAAAAAAAAAAAAAAATGTTGATATTTCAAGTAAGGAAAAGGGCAATCTAGTAGCCACGGATTAAAATTCAGATATCTGAATGGCTAATATCAGAGACTGACAGTTAATGGGATGGCATTTAGATGCAAGTAAAGGTGTGAGAACTCATATGCAGAATGAGACGACAAAAAAAACTCTGGAAGTGGTATCATTCCAAAGGATGATCGTTCTGTAAAGTAATAGTTACTCCAATTCATAGTTGTCTGTAAAGATGTTAATACTAACCAAACTATATTTGAAAAATGAAGATACATACACATAGTTTACATAGATACAGGTGTGTATGTATTGTAAACTAGAAATCATTATTTACATATTTATATCTCTACATAGTAATTACATTTTCATCTATCTATCTTTGAAAATGTGAGCTTGATCAAATGCCAAGGGAAATACTTCACGTTTTGCTTCCGTTTCTAGGTCTATAAATATAGTTCTGAACTGTACTTATTTTAAAGGGTGAAATAGACTTCTGTGCTATCGCACTATTTATTGTCAAACTTTCAGTATAGGAATATAGTATATAATTGTTTTTGAACTTACTTGGATATTGAATGCCTTTCTCAGGAATAACCTTACGGGATGTTTCCCTCTGAACACACTGTGGGAAATTTTCTTTTTTTCTTAGTGGAATGTTGAGAAGTTTTGCCATAACTTGTTTTAGATAACTACACTTTCTGTGTATATAACTGAAAACAGGAATACCGGAACCAGTAAAGGATTCAATATATTGCTGAATGAGTCAATGCATGTGATAAACCTTATGCCTGCACTTTTGTCATCTCAAGAGAATTCTAGCCTGCTCTTGGTTAAGAGATGTGCTTGTCTGAATTTAAACACATGCAACACATCTTGTAGGCCCTGAGATGTTAATGTTGCCGTGCTGATGCTATGACCCAAACCAGTATGTTGCTACTCTAGCTTGAAATGTGTCTAACTAATTAGTATGCAAGTGCATTCAAAGTGTGTGTGGTATGTGTGGGTGGAACATGCATATTTTGACTGGATCAGCATCTGACTGCATGAAGTTAATTTTATTTCTCTGAAAACACTGTTGTCATGGGGCAAACAGTTGCCTGTCTATTATGCCTAAATCTCATATTGACATTGGTAACCCTGCCCATTTTATTGTCTTTCATGGTTTTAATTTGGTTCTCAAATAGGTTAATAAAGCAGTGTGTTAACGGGCAGGTGGACATTCCACCTCCTGAAGCTGAATCTTTAACTTGAGTAGTAGTTTGTCAATAATCGTTTTTAATTGTGCAAGTCCCCTGTGGCTTCTGAGTGGTCTTCAGATGAAACCACCCCTTGTCTGATTTTTCCATCTCTCTAGTCTCATCTTAACACTCTCTTTACATTTTATCCAATTAATCCTTCTTTTAGTTTCTTGAACATTCCATGGCATGTGTCCTTGCTGTTACTTGTGATCAAGTTGGCCTCATTCACCCCAAACAAAGGCTTCCCCCATCTTACCACTAAGCTCCAAGCTCTTCTCAAAAGACAACACTGCTTATGTTCAGAAATGTGCCTCCAGTCCTGACTGCACTTCCCCTAGCAATAGCCCTTGACAAGTTTCTGGCTAGATTCTAAGTTCTTGAGAAAGGAGCCATAGCTCAGTCACTTCCCTTCTGGTTTAACTGGAAATTGACAAAAACTCTTTGCACGAATACGTTTTACCAGTTTTTTCCTTTAACAGACATATCTCCTGCTTTCTCTCTAAGGAGGCTGTTGAGAGATGACACCAAGTGGTAAGGGGAAGGATGGGGCAGGCGACTAAAAGATAAAACTGGAGTGAGATTCCACCCCCAGTCCAGTGTGCGGCCATGGGGCCAGTCCTTGAATCTAGCGAGACTTTAAGCAGCCTGGAGTCACGTCTGAACTGTGTTCTCTCGTCTCAATTTATATGTTGACTCAGAATGTGACTATATTTGGAGGGTTAAAGAGGTGATTAGGTAAAAATGGGGTCCTTAGGTTGTGACTATGTTTGGAGGTTCAAAGAAGGGATTAGGTAAAATTGAGGTGCTTAGGATGGGTCCAGATTCAGTATGACTGTGTCATTATTGGAGCGTGCAGGACACACATGTGCAGACAGAGGACGACATGAGGACCCAGGGCGAAGACAGCTGAGTACAGATCTCAGAAGAAACAACCCTGACAGTGCCTTGACCTTGGCTTCTAGTCTCCAGCGCTGTGAGAAAAAGAAGTTCCGTGGTTTAAGCCGCCCTGTATGCAGTCCTCTGTCACAGCAGCCCAGCAAGCCCATGGACACAACAGGTTTTTACCTAGCAGAAGGCTGCAATTTAAGTTTTTCTGCTCCTACCTGAGGAAAAGACAGCTCTCCATGCCCCAGTCTCGAGTATTTCCTTTGCTCCACTGAGTTCTAGAGCAGCGGTGATAAACATTTCCATGTACAGTATTTTGTTCACCCCAAGACACTATAGTTGGTTCTAAAGAGAGGTGTGTCCCAAACCAAGGGCTGCTACCTTACTGTGTGTGGTAAGGGGACCTAAGGTATACAGCCTCAACTGCTCAAAATGACCTGGGATTACTAAAAGGCAGCTGGAATTCAGCAGCATTTATTTCTTTTTGAAATTTTGTGTATGTATTTTTGCAACAGAGTCTCACTCTTTCACCCTGGGTAGAGTGCCGTGGCATCCTGGCTCACAACAACTTCAGACTCCTGGGCTGAAGTCATCCTCCAATCTTAGCCTCCAGGTCAGCTAGGACTACAGGTACCTGCCACAACACCTGGCTAGTTTTTCTGTTTTTAGTACAGATGAGATGGGGTCTCGTTCTTCCTCAGGCTGGTCTCAAACTCCTGAGCTCAAGCAATCCACCCGCCTCAGCCTCCCGGAGTGCTGGCGTTACAGGTGTGAGCCACTGTGAACTCAGTAGCGTTTAGAATATGCACCTCCCTAAGCCCCCAAATGTAGTCACAGTGTGAGGTGCAGGGGTTAGGACTTCAACATATAAATTGGGAAGATAGAACCTAGGTCAGCTTGTGATGCCAGGCTGCCCAAAGTCTCCCTTTGGGCATCTACATAGTGCAAAGCACTATAATGACCTCTTAAAGTGTGAAGGCAACCGTGACCTGGCCCCAGCCATGCAGAGTTACTTATCTCAAGTAGGAGGAGAAATGTACATTAGTATCTTCTAAGAAAATCTCAGGTCGTTTCATTCAAGCAGGGCAACCTCATTCTGACTGGTAGGGTTTATTCCTACATCGGCCCCCAACATGAGTCTGTTTTTTAAATTCTGAAACATGTGATTACATTGAAAACTTCTGCTTGTTTTCATCTCCAACAGTGTAGACGACCTCATTCTAAGTATGAGAGTAAGCCACGCACCTGTATTGGATAGAACACTTCCTTTCAAGTAGAGGTCCTTTGGGGAAGAAGTTGGTGTTTTAAAAAAACAATTTAACATCTACAATACATTAAACACTACTCAAAATGCCTTATAGATAGATATTCTTGTTTAATACTTCCCCAGATCTCAAGAGTTTGCATCTGTCGACTCCTGGACTGCAGGATAAGGAAAGAAAGATTTAAGGAGTTTGAATTTCTTGTCATAGATCGCACAGCTAGTAAGTACTAAAGACAGACATCGAAGTTAACTGATGAAAAAAATCACCATACGGTGATGCTACGTTCATTTCTACAACTTAAAACACAAATAAGTCTTTTCCCAAAGTTGGGTGCCTAAGGAACCAAGGGACTCTTAAAACAGCAGATTTATTTAATATTTGGCACACAGTAATGGTGGAAGCATCACTATTTCTAGATAAAGTGAAGAGAATATGCACTTTGAGATAGATTTCATAATCAAATTACCACTGTAAATACTGTACAGCCATGTACTAGGGAACATGTCCTATCAACACGGCTTCTTGTTCAAGTTCTGGATCAACTCTCTTAGGAGAAACAGCCCTCAGAGCTGACAGAGCAGTGCTCCAGGGAGGCTTTCCCCTCCTTCAATTACTGCGCCATGATGTGTTTTCCATATGTGCTCATGGCTCATGGATAATTGGCTGACCTTCCATGCCAATCATATTCATAACGCATTGACAACACAACAAAACAATTCAAATACTGTTTGCATTATATCAGTTTAATTTATTAAAAAAGATTGAGAACAAAGTCTAATTTCTATCTAAAGTACTACTGCAAGGCTGAACAAAAGTAATTTTTATTTCTAGGGGGACTTACACACCTCCAATAAGATATTAGAAAGATATTCTCATCTATAGCCAGACTCTATAGCTTTCTCTCTAAAGTGTATGTCCAACTAACTAGCTCACTATATTTCTTCTTCATTTGATAGATATTTGGGTGGTTTCAAGGCAGTCATAGAGTATTTGGGAAATGGCAGCATGATTCCTTTCCCCGAATGCACAGCATTTTGTGGTATTGTTTTGTCATGGGCTTGATTATTTGACTAAATTTGGCTCATAACGTAGTAGCAAGCAGAAACTGGAGAAGCCCTTGCTTGTCAGGATTTGCTGTCTTGCTGCCCTGGGAAGCCACTGACCAGTATGGTCTTCTGGAAAGTGAGAAACCCATGGCCTGTGGTGCCTCTCTCCCCAGCTTGACAGACAGTTACAGGAGTGTGAAGGAAGAAGGGATCCGGGCACCAGCTCACTCACCACCTGAACCCAGACCCTGAGTGGGCCCAAGAGAAGCTCTCGAGAAGTCCCATAGAATCGTGCCCTACTATTTTTTGCTTGCTTGTTTGAAGGTACTAAGTTTTGGGGTGGTATGTTATACAATAAAAGCTAAGTGATACGGTGCCCCTCACTTTATGCATGAAATTGTGAATCACTGGGAATAAAACTACATATAGCTTGGAGGCAGTGCTGTGCCTCAACAGAGTAAGGCACTGGCCCCATTTGCCAGAGGTGGCGGGTTCAAACCCAGCCCCGTCCAAAAACTGCAAAAAAACCAAACAAACTACATATAGTTCAGTTTAATAGTCAATTTAATCAGGCTATCACATTTAGCTTTATGGGCACTTAGTCGTTTGTTTTTTTCCTATTGTGAGTGGCATTGCTTTCTTTCTTTCTTTTTTCAGATAGCTCATTGTTTGTGTATAGAGCAACTGATTTTTGTATGTTGTCTTTGTATCCTGCAATTGTTCTGAATTCATTGAGAATTTCTACCAAGTTTTTATTTGGTTGCGGCTTCAGGGTTTTCTGCACATACGATCATGTCATCGGCAAACGTGGAGGTTTTCATTCCTCCCTTCCTGATCGCGATGCCTTTTGTTTCTTTTTCTTTTCTAATTATTCCGGCTAGCACTACGAAGGCATAGCCTTTGACACTCAATGACAAATGATCACTTCAGTCAAAATTTAGTTAATTGAAGAGAGTAAAATGTATAAATCACACCCTCTACAAAGTTGTGTGTAACTTTGCTGTCCCTACATTCACATGAGTTTCTGGATTCTTTTTTTTTGAGACAGAGCCTCAAGCTCTCGCCCTGGATAGAGTGCTGTGCCATCACAGCTCACAGTAACCTCCAACTCCTGGGCTCAAGCAAGTCTCCTGCCCCTGCCTCCCAAGAAGCTGGGACTACAGGCACCCATCACAATGCCTGGCCATTTTTTGGTTGCAGCCATCATTGTTTTTGGCGGGCCCGGGCTGGATTCGAACCCACCAGCTCAGGTGTACGTGGCTGGCGCCTTAGCTGCTTGAACCACAGGCACCGAGCCAGAGTTTCTGGATTCTTAAGAAGTTAGTAGAAATGAGGCATATAGGCAACTATATGGAAAATGGAAAATGTTCAATTTATTACGATTCATGGAAGCTTCATGCACATTCATACACATTTTCTTTGAAGATGTAAGTAGTGCAGACATGGTTTCTTAGGTGTGACACTGAAAACACAAGCAGAAAAAGGAAAAAAACTAGATACATCAAACTTCATCAAAATTATAAACTTTTGCGCGTGTGGTGTGTGTACACACATATCTATCAATTCAACAACCTGGAGTTTAAACAACTTTTTAAAAATATAGTCCCTGTCGCGTACGAACACTAATCGAGCACCCAAGACACGAAGGTGAGAAGGTGAGTCTGCCGCGTTTGAGGATTTGATTATAGTCTGATGACTTCAGGTGGGTTCACGAAGAGATGATCATGAACCACTGGGTACCGTCTTCCAATGTTGTGTCCTTGTACAAGTTCAATACATATTATAGTGTAAGTAATTATGTGGTTGATTCTTGGTTCTGGCTTTAGGCAAACTTTGTTTTCCTGAAGACTCTGAGAGTTATGCTATGACTAATATGTCTTGATTTCACAGAACTCCTATGATAGTTATCTGCAGTCTCTATTTTCTTCCAGAGATTAATCTGGTTTGAGTGGGAAATTTTTGAAAAACACAGATCTGTCACAACCTATAAAAATAACTTGAATTGTATCAAATTATGGTGCCACAGTTACTGTGGGAAGTAGTAGCTCCCTTGGAAAGCATGATCTTAAAACAACTTTTAAACAATTTGTTGCTTGCTTGATTGCTTTATGAGGAACACTTTGAGATTTATCACGCTTAATTGGCCCTCAGGGAAATATTTACTATTTTCAACATGATGTACACAGGAAACCTCCCCACACACATCTCACCGAGACGAAATGCATCCTTTGAGATTGGAGAGTTGGAGTGAACCATGACTGATGTGTGTTATGAAAATAGCCTATTATTTATAGATGGATGGATTTATGGCCAGCTCCTCCAGCTTCCTACATATGGCCCATCATTCCGAGATGAGGTCACTTATTAGTTAGCAACCCCGATAATAATAACCTACGTGTACTTTCCACTTTGTGGGTGATGAGAGTTTTCATACCATCTCTATCACTTCATGTAATCTTTGCGTGTACTGTATAGATTGTATGTAATCTAAAAATAATCCATGCTTGGTTTGGGGAGCTTTTTGGGGAATAGGAGCAGCAGTTTCAGAGGCCTACTAGGTAGCCAGCTCTCCCATGCGCTCTCAGGCTAAGAGCTCAGGATTGAGGCCCCGGCAGCCTGATTTGTGTCTCGGTTCTGCCATTTACAAACTGTGTTACCTTCGGCAAATTACTGAACCTCTCTCACCTCAATTTCTTCCACTGTCAAACGGAAATATCTGTACCTACTGCGTAGGATTTTTGTTAAGATCGTAGGAATTAATACATATGAAATATATAGAAAATGGCTTATCACGGAGTAAACAATAAATAAATGTGAACTGATTATTCCTCCTTTTGTATTTATTATGTTATATAAATGATTTCTGATTATTCCCATGGTAATTGTAATTACCATAATATATTAAATATAATTACCATAGGATGTTATGGTAATTATAATCAATGTTTACCTTATTGAGGAAAATAAGTTGATACAGCGGGTTATCAGGAATGGTAGCCTTCATTTGAAGTAGTGTTGTTTTTTTTTCTTGAGATGACAGGTGTTTTATTCTGTTATTTATACCATGCCTCCTCCAAAAAAAAAAGAAAAAGAAGAAGAAAGAAAGAAAGAAACAGACATGAAAAGAACAACTTAAGAATGAGTCTTGAATTGCCTGCTATGTGCAGGTTTTCTGTCGTATTTTCTACACTGTCTTGTTTTGATTCTCCCTTTGAACAACTTTTCTTTGCGACCTGCGTTTTCCTTATGTTCTGCTTCTCTTTCTTTCTGCCTCCCCGCAGCTGAGCTAAATGCCTGGCTGTAGCAGGGATGTTGAACGAAGGCATTCATTTCAGAGTTTTGACTCTGAATTAATCACTTTCCCCATCTTTTTGTGAAAATGACTCCATTCCTTGTTTTAGTGGTAAAACCCACACATGGCCCATTTATTCAGTTCCATTGATTTAACCGAGCCATGTATAACAAATGGAGCAACCAGGGACAGGGGAGAAGGATGTTGACGGAAACTCGTCGTCCGTCCTTGGGGGTGGCTGAAGCTTGTCTCGTTTCATTCATTCAGGCAGCATTTTATTCTGGGACAAAGTGATGCTTTGCTATTCCTTACCTTCTCAACAAAGCTATTTGTTTTTATCCTCAATGAACATCTGTGATATATATTTTCAGATCTTTGTGAGTTGAAGCATTTGGTCGTACAGTTAAAGCATAATTCATGTGATCATGTCATAATAAATCTATATCAACTCAACCACGTTTTAGTCATTTTTAAAGAGAGAGCACATTCATGTGACATATTTTCCACCTCTAAATATGAGTCTATCTCTTTATTCCACATCATTTCCAAGGTCTTTCAAGTAGGAAGAAAGGCTATGGTGGGGATCGGAACTGTTGGCAAATCCAAATAAGAGTAAATGTATGTTTAATGAGCCATCCTTAAGGCATCTTCTGTCAAGATGCTCCTTCCGAGGCTTGGTGTGTCATTTTATAGCATAGACGGAGATTCTCCTGTGCTTTACTGTATTAGAAAATTGGGGGAGTCAGTGACACTCTTAAGATGGTTTTGCTCCATGTTCCAAAACAAAGCTCTTTATTTGCCTTGAAAGGTGAAAAAAACGAAGAAGGGGATCAGAAAGGTATGAACACGCTATCGTACAGGAGACAGGGCAAGGAGGATCACGTTCCATTCCTCTTGTCTGAAATTATCTGTTTCCATTCTATGGCATCTTTGTTTGTCATCCCCTGGTTGTGTGGTTACACATAGGCCGGCTTTGTTTCCCCGACCCATACTCTTATCACGTTACCTTTAAAATTTGGCATACGGCAACAGAAGGGTCAACAGTGCCACCTTCCTCACGGTTTGTATGACTTCATTAGTGAAATAGAACTGTGGGAACCAATTTTCCAGGCTACCCTGAAGTCATTACGGGCAAGAAGACTCTCATATCTTTTGAAATAAATAATTTTAATGGAATTTGATCATTTAAACATTATACCTTAGAAGAATTTTGGTAGGAACTATTAATAGGTGATTAAGATATTTAGAACGTTGAGAAGTACTCCCTTCATGATGTATGTTCTATTTCAGATGTAAATTACTCAGTGTTTCTAATTTAATTCGAAAAATAAGATGATTAGATTTTAAAATTTTTTTTCCCCAGCATTCATGAGATGATATTATTGAAAAAGATTACAAGTTAATTTCTGTTATCTTCAGATAAGAGTAGAAAAATAGAGAGCTAGATAACATGAAGAGTTTCTACAGGGAAAACTGTCTTAAAACATTAACACGGAGAATCAGTGGACTCTAAAATTCTGTGTGTTTTTGTTCTATGGGGTTGGAACTGGGGTTGTCATAAAAGAAAGTCACCGTAAGAAAATTAATCTGACTATTTCATTTCAAATATCTTAAAATAAAAATCTATAAGACTATGGTTGCTGCTGCTGTTTTTGAACTTTCAAGCCTGTACGTAACAGACCATAATTCTCTTCAAATTCAGAAGAATGTGAGCACCACAGCCTGAACCTTGGAAGGTGGGTGCTGTTGAAATCTAGAAAGCAGTCCTTTGTTTTTGCTTACTGTTTTTAGGCAGAAATGAAGTCCACAATGTTCCAGTTTTAATCAGACATCATATCATTTATGCAGTAAACACACCCTGTCCTTCTGTAGCAAAGTTACGAGAAAAATATAGCACCTTCGGCTCGGCGCCTACTTCTCAGTAGTTAGGGTGCCAGCCACATACCCCGGGGCTGGCGGGTTGGAAACTTGGATGGGCCTGTAAAAACAACAATGACAACTATAACAAAAAATAGCCAGGCATCCATCGTGGCAGGCACCTGTAGTCCCAGCTACTTGGGAGGCTGAGGCAAGGGACTCGCTTAAGCCCAAAAGTTTGAGGTTGCTGTGAACGGTGATGTTATGGCACTCTACCAAGGGTGACAAAATAAGACTACGTCTCGAAACAAAACAAAACTATATATATATATATATATATATTCCTTCTCCTCCAGATGGTAGGAGCCCAGATATGAGAAATTGGAGCTGAGGTCAGCTGGGCCACCTTCCCTTCCAGAGCTGCCTCCCGGGGATCCCGAGGCCCCGTCTCTCCTGTGGCCAGTGGTCATAGTTGCCTAGTCCATGGGCTCTCTGAGGCCCTTTAGGTTCCAGCAACGCTTTCCATCGCTCTGCAAGGCTGCATCTCGTAACCCATACTGTTGTCTCTGTTATTTCCCCTGAACTGTTTGCTGCCCAGCCTCACCTCCCTCCGGTCCGATCATGGTCCCCCATGCTGTCTGTTGAATAAGAGAGTTTTATCAAACCATGACAAGGAATTTAGCAGTCGTCATGTACCAAACAGAACTCAACATACAAAAGATGGCAATTTTTTTTGGCAGTGAATTTGATCGCAATGGGCCCGCTGTCTTGTGAACTGGGCCCTCAGGGTATAGTACAAGTGCGACCCGAGAGCCCTCACTGCAGGCTGTGTCCATTCTCAGGGGCTGTTGAAACAAAACACCACACACAGCAGAAATTTATTCTTCCTCAGGTCTGGAGACTAGAAATCAGAAATCAAAGAGGTGACAAGGCTGGTTCTTTTGGGAATCTGAAATAGCACCTGCTCGGTACTCCCCTGCTTGCTGGAAATCTTCTTTGACTAGTTACTCCAATCTCTGCCTCTGTCTTTATGCGGCACTTTTTTCCATGACCATCTGCTTCTTTGTGTCCAAGTTTTCTTTTTATAAGTACCCATCATATTGGGTTTAAGGCCCATAATTCACTATGACCTCATCTTAATTAGATTACATCAGTGAAGATCCCATTTCCATGTAAGGTCCCATTCATAAGGCTCAAGCAGATATGAGTTTTGGGAAGACCTATTGAACTCAGTAGACAAGAAATAGTAACATTTTTCTCTCAAGGGCCGAGTGATAAATGTTTTGGTCTTTGCAGGACACAGCTGTACGGGTGCATGAACAAGTAAGTGGCACTATGGACTAAAGAAATTGTATTTATGGTTGCTGAAAATTGAATTTTGTATAATTTTTACATTATATGGCATAGGATCCTCTTGGATTTTTTTTATTCTTTATTAAATCGTAACTGTGTACATTAATGCATTTATGGGGTTCAATGAGCTTATTTGATATACAATGTGGAATGCTTAAATCTAACTGATTAACATAACCATCTCCTTGCTTACTTACTTGTCATGGTAAAAACATTCATACTCAATTCTTTCTTTTTATTTTATTGTTGGGGATTCATTGAGGGGACAAGAAACCATGTTACAATGATTGCATTTGTTGGGCAAAGTCCCTCTTACCATCGTTTTTTGCCCCTAAAAGGTGTGGCACACCCCAAGACCCCACCCCCCCTCCTTCCCTCTCTGCTCTTCTTTTCCCTACCCCTCCCTCATTCTTTCTCTCTCTGCTCTCCCCTTCTTAATAGTTTAGAAATGTATCATTGCATTATACGCATTAGGTTGGATCCCCCCCAAAAAAACCTTCCCTCCTTCCAGCCTCCCCCCTCCCTCCCCACTCATTCCTCTTCCCTCCTTTCTGGACTAAAGTTATGTTTGAACATTCCTACGAATGTGTAGGTGATTATATACTGAGTTAATAGTAGTATTGAGTATATTGAATACTTTTTTTCCATTCTTGAGATACTTCACTGAGAAGAATATGTTCCAGCTCTATCCAGGTAAACATAAAAGATGTGAAGTATTCAACAAATCTTCAATTATCAGAGAAATGCAAGTCAAAACCACTCTGCAATATCCTCTAGCTCCAGTAACATAGCTCCTTTTGATTTTTTCCAACCACCTAAAACTACAAGCCATTCTTATCTGTGGCCATACCCAGTAGGTGGTGGGCCAAAGTCACTAACTTCTACTTTCTTCTCTTAATGATTACGTGTCCAGACGTGAGGCGGACAGCATTCAGTCTCTATGGAGAAATCATGGCTGCTACTCTCCAAGCACGGTGCCTTTTCTCCTGTGTCTCAGTCGATTTTTACAAAAAGTTTGTCAGAATAAAACATGCTCATTGTTTAAAAACTTATCCCAATTGGTTGAGTTTTTTTTTAATTGTTAAGTCACACATTTCAAATGGCATCTATCCCATTTTGTTTTAGATTTTAAGATGTACTGATATCCTACTTAAAGCAAGTATTTAGTTTTTTTATTCTTCCTTTCATCAGCCTGCCCATACTCCCCACACCAGCATACATGTTTAAACATGTGTTTTGCACACATATTTTGCTAAATCCCTATTCTCCCAGAATAGCAAATTTTGCTTAAATCAACATTCTTTTTATGCATTATTATAACTGGACAATTATTATTCAAAGCTGAGTCAAGGAAATTTTAAGATTATAATTCCTTTCTTTTTATATAAGTGAATGACAACCTCTTTTTTCTTTAATTTGCTCAGTTTTATAAATATTTGTTATACATTCACTCCTAAATTTTCTTAGAATAGTACCATAAGTCATCTCAATAAGGCTAAAAATGCCAGTCATTTATCTGTTCTGTTTCTGGTCCAGGAGGACATCTTCCTGTGCCCACCCTTGGCCCCCTCCCGTGCTCAGGGTTGTGCCGGTTGTACCCTAGGCGTGTGGCACCTGTCACCCCAGGAAGTCCTTCTGCCTCATCATTGCCATCTTTTGCCCTTGCCTTTAGTGTTGGAACACACTTACCGCTGTCCTGTTTCAGTGAGTCATATCATTCAGCGGCTCCCTGAGAAAGGATGTAAGGGTGATCAATTTGCTGAGACATTTTTCACCCGAAAAGAACTTTATCTGCTGTTACCCTTCATCAATGATTTGGTCATACAGTGAATCTGAAGTTAGAAATAACATGTAACTTTCCTTGTGAAGGCACTTACTTCTTTAGCTTCTGGGGTCTAGAACTGTTGAGTCTGAAACTGTTGTGATTTCCATTTGGGGGCGTGTGATTTTTATTTTTTAAGTTTGAAGCTTTGTGAATTTCCTCTTTATGTGTGGCGTGTTGAAATTCCCAAAGGTGTATTTTGCTGTGTGTCCCTTTTCTCCCTTTCTTGGTGTTGGGGTATATCAATGGTGTTTTCTTGCTGTGATTTCATGTCTTTTCATTCCGAGAAATATTATTGGGGTTTTTAATGTTATTCTCATCTCCACTTTATCTGCTTTCTCCAGAACTTCCATCAGTCATTTCATTCTATTAGCCTATTAGAATGTTTTTAGACTTAACTTTTATACTTAAATATTTTAGATACTTTGCTTTCTGGGCTGATGGATTCTCTTCATTTTTGTCTTCTCTCATTTCCCACTAGTTTTTTGCTGAGTCTTCTTTCTTACACAAGTCCTAAACTTTTATTTTCTAAATCTTCTAAATCTTCTTTCATTCTTAGCTTTCTGCTACATATTTGTTAACTTCCACATTCTCTTTCTTGGTCTTTGAATGTTCCTTCTGTTTTATTTTTTCAGGACCCTGTTCCTTTTTCATGGGTACATTTTCTTTCATGTCTCTGAGGATGCTATAGTTTCTTAGAAGGTTTGTCTGTTCTCCCCACTCCCATTAAAAAAAATTTTCCTGCTTCCTTTCAGCTCTGTCCTGTTTATTTCAGCTTCTGTCTTCCATGCTAGAGAATTCCCGTTCATCAGTGGGAGGTTCTGTGCATGAAATTGGTGGTTGCCACGTGCTGATGGGTTATTTCCTTGAGAAGTGCTTCCAATATCAAAATATCGTTTTATAATATACTTCCTTTTTCTTTTCTTTTCTTTTTTCTTTGAAGATGGTCTCTGTTACACAGGCTACAGTACAGTGATGTCATCATAGCTCACTGCAACCACAGATTCCTAGGCTCACACAAATCCCCTGCTTTAGCTTCCCAAGTAGCTAGGACTATAGGTATGTACCGTGCCTGGATAACTTTTCTATTTATGTTTGTACAGATGGGGTGTCCCTCTTGCTCAGGCTAGTCATGAACTCCTGGCCTCAAGTGATCCTCCTACCTCAGCCCCTCAAAATGTTAGGATTACAGAGGTGAGCCACTGTGTCTGGTCAGATCTTCCCTCTTAAGAAAGTCAGGTATCCTCTGGGTAATTCTCTAATCTGGTGGAAATAATCTTGGCTATCTGTGCCTGTTAAGCGGAAGGAATGTAAGAAACTTGAAAGACCAGCATTTAGCAGTTCCTCAATTTAAAAAAGAGCGCTTTATAAAAACTCTTGACATAACTGCATCATTATATAGGAATTTTAGTCTGTTCAAGCACCATTAAAAAAATAAAATCCCCCTTTTCTAATTGGTACCTACTATATGACCAAATAACAAGGATTTTTAGGTCCATACTCTCTCAGGGTCATTGAACTACCTAACTACCAACTCAGTTTAATATTGATTCTTCCTGGGTGGACATAAGGAGTAAAGGAAGAATATAAGAGAAGGAACACACACAGTGAATGTGAAATAGCAAATTTTTATAGGACATGAACATTGGAATGAGAAGATGTCCTTAAATCTCACCATAGAGTTGGCTTTATGCTTAATACATGTATAATCAAAATCCAGATTCACCTTTAACATTTAATTTTTAGATAATACTTCATTTTAGAAATTTCTGATGATACTGCCCTATGGCGTAACATTTTGCCAATTTACATAGCCAGAAGTGTGTGTGTATGAGTGTATGTAAATGCATAGTGTAACCTCTGTTTAAAAAAGGAAGCACTGAATTCTGCTATAAATACCTTGAAATAGAGATTTCTGATGGTTCAACATCATTGCTCATATCAGCTGAAGAGTTTTTGAAGCCTCTATGTGCCTATATTAGATATATATGAACAACTGTTTCATATACTTTAAAAGTGCCCTTATATTTGTATTTTATATATTAGATTCAGAAATTTCAACTCTCAAGATTGCTATTTGGTGGAAATATTTGAACATTAATGAGTAATGAATAGATGATGTTAAATAAATTCTTTCACAACTAAACATCACTTTTAATGGAAGAAATAAACATTTATTTAAAAACCATCATGAGTCGTTTAGATATTCTGTTATTTTTACTCCCTTGTGAATTCTTCCAGCGTCAGACATATTCAGGCTATAGGTTCCTTTCCAATTGCCTTTTTAAAGTAAGGGGTCATGTAATTTATTTTAGTTCAAAACTGTTGACTTGCTGTAATTTGTAGCTATTTTAGGTTATTCAGGCCTGTGTCAGTCAGTATATTGTGCCAATCTTAGTCTGCTAGATAAGGATTTAAGATTTAATGTGCATAGAGCACATTCCCAACATCACACAAATAATCCAGAAAAATATCTCAGTGCAGAAGATTTCATTATAACTTTTTAAAGGGTGAAAATATCAAAGAGAAGCTTAAATGCATGAATTGCCCAAAGCAAAAGAGAAATATATTGTGAAATCGCTGTGTTCTTTTTCAAGCCTTATTCCAAACTTCTTTTCTTTGTAACTTCTTATTTCTATGAATTTGAAGACCAAGTCATAACCAAAGATGATTTTTGCATTTCATGTCAGAAAGAATATCACTTAATTTCACCTGATAAATTTCAAACAGATTCATCTTGCCTATGCAGTTGTCCCATGGCCAAGCTGATAAAAACATGGCCAAGTTTTGTTTCCTTTGATTGGTCAACAGCACCTACAGGAATTTTTCCTTAAGGTGCTAGAAGATCTCAAACAAGGTAACATTGGTCTGATGCCACTACTTAAATAAAATAAAATAGGGGCTATGCTCAGAAAAAGCAAGGCGTTTGTTTCTAAGTGAAGTTTCCTTTGGTTCCTAGAGTTGTGCTAGTGCTACACCCACTCCATTGAATTTAATTGGCCCCAAAAGATTTATTGCTTTTTTTGAGTTTTCAGATATAACGACAGAGGTAGCAGCTTTGATCTGAAATTATTTATGTACATATTAGATCAAATCTGCATTTAAGAAAATTAATTTCTTTTTCCTAGGCCTAAGTTTAAAGTATGTGACATGGCCTAGGACAAGATTATTTAGGATGTGAAGCTAGGAATAAATAGTGCTATAGAAAAAGATTTGTTTTTCTAAGGTGGAAGAAACGTTAGACCATTTAGTAGGCTTCTTGGTTCACACATGAGTCAGTGGTGGCCTCCAAATTTAGGGAGAAGTCATGGGGCTAGATTCAAAGTCCCTGCAGTTCCTGTTTAACACCATACCAAGCATAATTTACTCTATGATAGCTCTTCGCTTCCATGAAGGAAGAAGCCTTGCTAAAATACAATAGAACCTCCATAGCTGACCACCTCCCTACACTGACAGCCACCTCGAGCTGACCTAATTTTCATAGACCGGACATGTACCACGTGTATATGTCAGCAAACATGTTGACCCTCACTGTGTGCTGACCAGTCTGTGACATCCCCTGGGTTATCAACTTGCACAGGTTCTACTATATTCTCCAAACACCATAGGACCACCATAGACATCAGTTCCAATGCAAATATTGCCAAAGCTATGGAATAGAGAAAATGTACCCATTGATCTTCAAAGCAATATGTGTTCTTATGACCTTTAAGACCCCTCGGCCAACCAAGTAGTTCGAGCAGCAATAACATGAGTAACTAAAGTAACCACTGCAAAATAATTTCCTTCACGATGCTAAAAATGTGATCCTTCTCTGACATAACTACTGTTTGAATTCAGAAAGATCTTGAATATTTAAAACCATTGAGACTCTTAAAATTTTCATTTTATATTTGAGTGCAAATTTGTATGTATAGATTATTTTGAATCATTATATTTGATTCCTACCAAGATACTCTGAAGTAGATGAGATCAGCATGTTTTTCCTTCTAGTATAAAATGAGGAACATTGAGTTCAAAAATAGCTGAAACGTCTTTCCCGAAAATCACAGAACTTGCAAATGGCCATTCTGAAGCTTGAATCCAGATATTCTGATAAATTATTTATAATCGTGTTTGGAGAATGTTAAATAAAAGTTGGAGATAAGGTAAATTTAATATGTAGCTAAGATTAGACTTCACTATACTCCAGATTCCAATCCACATTTCAAAAGAACTGTGAGCCTGGCTAAGATACTTCAGATACTTCAGAAGAGTAGAGTTGAGAGAATTTTAGAAGGAAATTACAAGTTTATGTTTAGTGATTATACATAACAGCTAGACTTTGAATAATTTTTGTCTTTACTATTAAAATATAAAATATAATACCCAAAGCTCTCAACACAATCACAACAATCTTTACATTTCCATATGAACACTAATAATTTGCTTATAAAAGGCAAAGCAAAATTATCTAATATCATCATCATAATTCTTCACCAAAAAATTAAACTTTCCATGCCTTCCTTTATATATATCTTAGTTTTTGATTTATTAAAATCTCTTTATTTAATCATATTTTTCACTTTTCATGATGCTACAGTGTTTAAGGTCAATGATACTACCCTTTACTACCCTTATTTCTTTTTAATGAAAACAATTGAGGTTTAAAAGGTAAATGTCCATTGTTAAAGGATGTAAGAGGCAAAGCCAAGACTGGAACTAATGATTTCATCTTAAATAATGGTTTCAACTTTTTGTTTTAGAATGATTTACCAATGATCTTATTTTAATAAAATCTGTTTCCAAAATGATTTAATTTTTAATTGTAAAATAACTATTAATACAAAGGATTTTATTTTTAGCCATTGCTTTTAAAAAATGGACTTGCAATAATACACAGTGGGATGTGACCATGCCATCCTCATGGTAACTGGCTCTTCAGTTTCTCCCTGGAAATGACCACTGTTGACTCTTTGGTGGAACCATCTCATCTTCAGTTCCACATCCATGATAACCACTTTTAACTCTTCTGTTTTAATTCATTCTTTATGTAGTTACTTTCATGACTCTAAATTATGATACACCTCTCTCTCTCGCATAATTAACAGTTTAAAAAGTGTCCATTGATTTCTTTTCTTTTCTTTTTGAGTCAGAGTCTCACTACATCACCTTCGGTACAGTGCCGTGGTGTCACAGCCACAGCAACCTCAAACTCTTGGGCTTAGGCAATTCTCTTGCCTCAGCCTCCCAAGTAGCTGGGAGGTGCCCGCCACATCACCTAGCTATGATTTCTTTTCTTGAAAGATGAAGACCATAACTTATTCACACTGAATATTTCTTTTTCCAAATTCTAAAGTTTATCAATAACATTTAAACATTTTAAAGCAAGATTCTCCAACTAGTATTATAATTAATAATATGCCTAAAATACTGTAACTTTTAACTGTATAAAGTGGGAAAACATCCTTTTTTGTTTTGTTTTGTCATTTTCTCCTGATTTCCTGACTTGCGTTTGCCACACTATGGCTTGGGTTTTGCAGTGTTTCACCACTAATGAAGCCTTTTGCCCTTTGTGAAAAGGGACTCCTAGAGTTGAAGACTAATGACCAGGTCTTGAGATATTATATATTGTAAAATTAAGACGTATATTTGGGACCACAGAAATGACAGAACCTTTGCCATTAAGGCATTTCTGGTCAAACATAAGTGTGCAAATTATTCTTAGAACTTTGAAGATATTTTCCCACACGGATACAACCTTATATCTAAGCCTACAACTAGTTCTGTCGATGAGAAGTCTGATGACAATCTGATGATCTCTTTATAAGTGAAGACTTGTTCCCTTTAAAGGCATTTAGTGATCTATCTTAGTCACATCTTTTATTTAATATTTGGCCTTATGTACTTACACTTAGTTCATTTTCCTCTTGATATGCTGAGTTCTTTCTGACTAAACTGCATTTCAATGCACAAGCCGTAGGGTCAGTGTACAAAGTCATGGTGGGTACTCACCACATCCAAGACAGAAAGCATTATGTTAATATGATCTGAGGACAAAGCACCAAAACTGGGCCTCGCAGGACACTACTTTTTACTTATTTCATTAGTGTTTTAACACGAAATCACATCGGTTGAAGCTATAGCATTATGAAATAAAAATATAATACTTGTATACTAAAACAAGTCTTTTCCTTGAAAGAAAATAAACAAATCCTTATGTAGCCAATTATCATTTCTGCTACTTGCTACTATTATATTTAATTCTTAGGATTTTAAGCAGAGAATACCATGCTCTTATAATATGTTACATTATGTTAAAGTGGGTATAAGTGTTCTAGTCAACAAAGTTAACATCCAATACCTGTAATTCACATACTTAAATTGACTTGTAGAAAAAGGTTAGGAAACATTTTTTCCTGAATAGTCTGATAATTTGTGCCGATTCTGTACTTTCAACTATTTTGCTTTTATTATTAGTTAGTTCTGTGCTCTCAACATATTAATGAACAGAACATATGATTCTATATATGAAACTTTTAGTTTCATGTTAAAGCATGCTAATAAATGTAGATAATGGTAATTATTTTAAGCGGGTAAGACAATCCTACTCCAGCAGGTTCTCGGACTGGTCCTCCAGTTCCTTAGGGACCTGCTCTTCTGCGATATTCTAACAGGCTGGAGTGTCTGCTCTGGGGAGCACGGCTGAGGAGGAGGACTCGCAGCTGGGAGTGTGGTCTGGAGGGATTTAGATGCTCAAATCCCAAGCCAAATGAATTGCATGTCTTGTCACTTTTAAACACACTCTTCTTGTGGTTGATAAAAAGCTTTCTATCACCAATGTGAATACATTTGGTTCCTATGTTAGGTTTGATTTTCATAGCCCAAATGTAGGTTAAGCTATGAATAACTTTGAACTTGAACTGTGTGAAAACATTTATGAGACGGCTTTCTTATCTCTTAAATTATTACTCAGCATTTGTAATGTGTTTAAAATGTAGCCTGTATGCTTAAAGATAGCTCTAAAACTGTCCTCAATGCCAATATTTTCTTATATGTATATATGAGGAAAAAATGTAGAGGAGTCATAAAAATGCAATTTATATAATCTAAATAAACGACAGACTTAATTTGCACAACACATTACATATAGTATTATAGCATTCATCTGCAAATAAAAAACTCTCTCTATGTGTTCATACAGAGAGTGAACAGATAGTACAAAGGGGGGGGATATATAAATACCGAAAAAAAGATGTGCTGGTGTTAGTGGTTAACGACTTTTATTTGTAGAATTATGAATAATTTTTATTATTTTAATTATAGCCTGTCTATCCATTCTAGGCTCTCAGCACGTGTCCCTTTCGAAAGCAGACAGACATACACACATCATAGGTAAGCACAACTTCTTTGTTCAAACAACAACTTTTCAAAATATCAAATACCACCTTTCACAGATCAGTCTTAAATGCATAAACACATGAAAAGTATGTGGAGTTCATAGTCACAGACGTGTATTTTGACTAAAAAATTAAAAAAAAAAAGTGCTTTGGGGAGTTTTTTAAAGTGTAATTTTCTCCCCCAAACAACACTCAGTTACTTAGTTATATTTTGAGCAGAGTTGGTGGTTTCGGATGAAGAATTGTGTTGAAATAAAACAGGCAGCATTGAAATGCTTTAACATTTTTTATGCTCTGAAACTTTTATGTGATTTTACATATATATTTGAATATGATCACTAGCCACACTTAATCAGTCACAATAAGATGACAGTTAAAGATACGGAAGCTACCACCAATGAAAATGGAAATATACTATTGTTTTTAAATGACTAATGGATTTTAATTACTAGCAGAGTAATAAGCTATCGTTCATAGTTTAAAGCACTTCTGAAATGTCTGTTGTGTGCAACATTAAGTGAACGAGGTATTTTCACTTTGTCCTTTTGTGAATTAAGGCATTGAGTCCTATAAGCATTCAAAAATAAAGTCATACCTGGGTCTGTTGTCATGTCCAGTGGCTAGACCTTCATGTATCTACTGCTTTGTTTAGCTTCACCTCTTAGAAATGGAATGAAATCTGAAAATTCATATACAGGGTGAGACTTTTACAAATCTGTTGTGACAAATGAAAAATAAATTTATGCTCCATGACAAATTATTCTGAGAAAAATTATTCTGAGAAAAAGAAAAGAAGGTTTGGAAATGTTTTCTCTTCAAGTGAATTTTAAACATATGCTTCTGATCAAAACATTTTTTAAATAAAACTGAACATTGGGATAAGGTCACTTCTAGATGTTTAAATTTGAGATGGCAATTTTAGAAGCTGATTTTCTTACCTAACCTCCTTGTTCTTAATGCCTTTATTAGCTGCCTTCTTATCCCAGTGTTGAACCAATTTAGCTTAAATCCCTCCTATATTACAATTCTTGCCACCTGTAACTGTCTCTCTTCTGTGAATGCCAAGTCTTATCTTCTATTTTATGGAAAGTATTTTTTAATAATCACCTTCATACTTCTTAGCAATTAATATTTTGAAATATGGATTTGAAGAAAAAAGCATACATCATTAAGTTGAAGATGTTATGCAAAAATTGCATTACATTTAATTCATGGAAAACATACCTTCCTTCCTCACATTTATTTATGAGATTTTTTGCCCTATTCAGAGTACAACTTGTGACACGTAATTCAAAGACTAAAACAGCACGCCATTCATTATTAATTGGGCTTGACATCTTTACTTAAGATTTACATTTTATTTGATTGAACAACATGATTTACATTAGCATTTTACATATACACACAGAGAGATATGTATCTATTTGTATATCTCTGCCTATATGACCTACATCTATTATATACCAATACACATTTAAAATATCTAAATTAAAATATGTATATTATCACATATGTATAATATTTATATACATTAAAATATGTATATTATAATATTTAACATATTCATCACAATATATAAAATGAAACAAATCAACAGTAGTACTATCGAATAAAACAAAATCTAAGTCCTTCAGAATAAAGTTATAAATGACTTATCTGTTAAGGCATAAAATGCAAAAATAGAATTTAAGAAATACTGTGTTATCTGATACTGAATTGATTATCTAGCTATAGATTTATAATGTAAGCTTTTAAAAATAGAGCTACTGAGTATCCATCATTTGTTAGACACAGCGTTAAGTATTTTTCCACTCCTGAATTTTTCCCTTAACAGCAATCCAGCTGCTGTGACGTGTTACTGTTGAGGCCTGGTAGGTGCTGGCTCTGTCCGTCCTACCAGGGCACACTGCCACCTGTCAGAAAACACGAGAAATCCTCACCTAAGAGGAACATAGGAAACAGCTGCAAATACTAAATAATCTTAAATATTAGTAGATTTACTTTATATCTTGGTATGCTTGTGCCTTTCTTTGAAAATAAGAAATTGGTACTATTTAAATATCAGAAATTCAAGTCATAATATATAGAGAAGGATATTAGACCATATTGCCATAAAGTTAATGTCCCATTGAAGAAATAAGGGACACATATCTTAAATATGTTCTTTAAATGACATATTTGGAAGACCAGAAAGCCTGCGTGAGTTGTGAATATTCAAGAACCACCGTCCTGGTTGATCTCTGTATCAGTCTGGAGGCTGGGGCAGTGGTCTCAGGCTTATATGTCTTTGGAAGTGTAAGAGACCAATTTATAACAGGTGTTTGATTTAGGTGAGGAGAAAATGAATAAAAGAGGGTGAGAATAATGTTAGCATCTGTATCTTTAATCATTTGAATTTAGAAATATCACCCTCATCTACTATAGCTAACCTTGTAAACATGATTAGAAGCACAATTACTAATCCTTACTAAACTTATCTGAGCATCAGCCATGCACCTTTGTCAGGCTTAAGAAAAGAGTAAATAATATCAAGTTTCCAGAGGTATATGTTTATGTACATGTGTGTGTGTATACAGGTTATCCATAAGGTTCATGTGCAATGTAAAATAGTAAACTATATATGTGTGCGAGTAGAGACAGAGAAATAGAGAGAAAGGAAGGGGGGAGAGGGAAAAAAAATGATGTGTTAAAGGGTTCTGTTTAGAATCGTGGAATACTCCTATAAAGCTAAGAGACTTCAATAGATGATCTGAGGGACACATTTCTGTCATTGCTTCAGAAAGCTCCATAGATTGAATAGGAGCCCTGTGCTTGCTTGGGAGGCTGAGGCAAGAGAATCGCCCAAGCCTAGGGGTTGGAGGTTGCTGTGAGCGGTGATATAACTGCACTCTACCGAGGGCGACATAGTGAGACTCTGTCCGTAAAGAAAAAAAGAATAGGAGTGCTGTGGTCAGGTTGAGAAAGTATAAAATGCAGTTACAGGCAATACAAAAAAAAGTTTCTTATCAATGCTTATCTCCACAATTATTTACAGTTAATAGTCTTAAGACAAGTGTCTGCACTTTGTAGCAGGAGAAAAGCAGCCAAGGATGTAAAATACTATCGACTTCCAAGACAAGTTGGCCACTGTTTCTTGAACCATACAGAAGTGGGATCAGTTTTTGCTCCGTACTATGAGAATGGAGCTGTGTGCACGTGCATGTATGTGTGCGTCTGTGTACGCAAGCTGATTTCCTTGGACGGAATTTCTAGGAGAGAGAACTTACAGAGAAAGTTCAGCAACGTGTCGCATGCTAGGACCCTGCTCCCCACTAGTGCTGAGTGGAGAGGGTTAGCAGGTGAAATGAAGCCAAAAGCTTCTACCCAGCGCGCCATTGCAGAGAGCGAGGCAATACTGTTCTGGGTAGAGAGGTGCCTTAGAAAGGATTAACATGGGCTTCAGCCAAATCTGAATTAATCAACTTAAGCGACTCTGAAATTCTATTGTGAGTAAGCAATGGCTGAAGCCAGCTCTCAAAACTCCTGGGGGGAGGAGAGTGGGATGATTTACCACGTCTTCCTGTGGGGGAGGATGGCTGGGCAGCCAGGTTGCAGAACTCTGGGTAAAATGTGATTAATAACTAGCTGCAACTGCAGAAAAGCATCTCTGATGAGAACACTCAAGTCACAAATAAATTCACAAACATTAAAATAGGTGCAAGATTTGCTTAAAATAGGTAAGAAAGGCTTGACATAATATACGTTTTACAAAGCCTTATAGTGATAGTTATCTTTTGGCCTTCTTCAAAAATTTTAAAGTATGAATGGACTGTCACTTGTGTGTATGATGGAGAAGAAAATAAACTTTCAGATTGCCGGAGCGTTAACCTTGCATGTACTTTAGATGAGAGATGGAAAAATAGGAAATCAAAATTCACCTGTTGCATCATCAGACTTACTTTCTACATTCCGAGCGACTTTGCAAAGTTGTGAGAATCTGATCAGCTCCTAAAATTCAGATGTTATATAGAAGACAGTAACAATTAAAATTTTATCCAGTGGAAGAGAAAAAACTTGTGCATTGAGTCGACAAAATTATGATTTCTTTTTTGGTTGAACCATTAAGCATGACTTGGTCCTCAAATTCAGATTTCCTCACCACTGGTGTTCAATAAAAGAGTGAATTCACTGATAACAATTGAACTTTTATTGCTGTAAGCTGTTTGTAAATAGTGCCAGAATAAGACATGTGAGTGAGTATATGAGACTGGAAGAATTTCAAAGAAGTTTTATCCAAAGGTATCACCTTTGGGTGATAGCTAGAAGCCCTCTTTTTTTTTCTCTCCAAACCCAATTGTCCTTCTTGTCACATCAGTGTTATGATAGCAAAATGGCATATTTTCTACACATTTTATAAATCCCTTAATTTATTTTCAGGCTTTCATTAGCCTTTTTTACGTGAACTTCAAGCCCTGTGTGTCTACTTTTCTTCTTTCAAATTATCCTGAAAAAAAAAGAAAACATCAAGAAAGCCCAACCCCTAAACAAATCCTTCAATGGGTTGAAAATTCTGATTAAATCAACAATGCCCAATAGACAAATTTTGCTCATGTTCAGCCTTCTGTGGTTTCATAAATGATTGAAAATGCTTGGAAAGGAGAGATCCCAAGTAACGGCTTCCCTGAAATCTCCATCAGTTGGGTGACACACTTGGTAACTCCTTAGCAAAATATATAAATAGACACAAATGCCCTCTTCCCAGCAGGTGCAGTCCACACAGCAGGTGACGCATCCCCGTGCAGCAGAGCGCTGCTGCAAACCACAGCCAAAATGCTGCTGTGCTGTTGTTGGGAGGTGACTCTTGCAGCTTTGAGGCCTAGGGCATCAGGTGACAATTGCATTAATGTGACTATGGTTGTCAAGACAAAACTGGAATTCAAGAGCATGTCTCCAGGTATTCTGTGAGCAGCTGAGATCTCAATATGAAAACTTATTAAAATGAAAGGTTGAGGCAGAAGAGGGTTAATCAACCCCCCCACACATACACACACATATAAGGGGGACTGACCCGTTCCACCCAATAAATGTTCATTCCTTCTCACAAGCAAACTACTTCACACAGTTTGCACTCAATATGTGCTGGCGACATTGACAATGTACTCCAGACATTATTGAATGTACTCCAGTATTATAAAGGAAATAACTTTATCCTTTTTATTTTTTAAAGCTTGACCTGCTTCTTCATCAGGATGAGAAGATTTCAGATTTTTTGTTGTAACTTAAAACGTATTCCCAAGTAATAAAAAATAAATCATCCCATGTTCTTAAAAAGTGAAATAACACATAAACAAAACAGGGAGTGTGTCATCCAAGTGAGAAAGGCATTGTTTCATTGTCTTAAAGCCTGAGGCTTTGTCACAGGAGCCCTGGAGCCTGAGCTGAGCCTCCCCTTGCTGGGGACTCTCTCTGAGGAGTTGGGCCGCCATTAGACACTAAAGGCTGAACTCAGCTTAACGGAAAGGCAAGGTGGTGACCGGGTTAGAGTTATCTCCTAAATTGGTGTAACTGAAACTCTCTGGAATTCCCAGAGTGTGTCTGCTGTCTCTCTTAATAGACTAAACATATGTGTCTTTTCAATCACTTAGGAAGAGATGTTATGAAATAACTATAGTCACAAATGAGCCATAGATGGTTTTAACATAATATCATAACCCATTCATAATTTCTAATTGACTGTCAAATGCATCACAGTTAGCGGAGATATTTATTTTTTTTGTGATGTATTATCAAACAGAGGTATAAAAGAAATTCAGGGATATTTTCTGTTCAGTGCTACAAAGATAAAATTATAGCCTTCTATTGCTCTTTCCAACAATTAATATGTCTTTATCTTCCTGATTTGACATTGTTGCTTGCATTACATTCTTATTATCTAAGTGGAAAGAAAATGATGGCTTTCAGTGGAGTTGCAGGCCATTTTCACTTTAAAGTGGTGTTATGTATCTCTTTCATAAAGTGTTATTATTTGTACTGGGCCGACGATTATTTATTATGATCAGAGTCCCCTTTGGGTGTGACAAGGGTGTAAAAGTGGATGTCTGGAAAATGTCACTTTATTAGATGAGCTGCTCCCAAATGAAACTGATCAATGTAAATTTTTTTACCGGACACATCTGTTTGTTAGCTGATTAGATGGGTCCTTCTAATTTAGTGGTCTGTTTAGGCTAACATACAGTTACTGACCACAGATGGACCTTTTGGTGGGCCCATGAGATTATAATGGAGCTGAAAATTTCCTTTTGCCTAGCAATTTGTGTGACGATTGCCCACAGTATTTCGTGCATGAGGTACTGGTTTGCAGCAAGGAGTGATGGGGGAACATTAGCCCAAGTGTGCAGTAGGCTCTACCATCTAATGTGCGTGAGGGCACGTGACGATGTTCCCCCAGTGACAACGTGTCTCTGTCATTAAGGGATGCACGGCGGTACTTCATCCTGTAGCTCTCTACAAAGAAGTTTACTTACGATGTTTGGGTTAGGGTTTCTGTCTGATAACGACAGGTGTTTTAATCAGTGTAAAATACATGGTTGCATTTGTTTACTAACATCCTCTAATAGTCGAAAGTCCAAACACAGAAACGCAATTCTAAAATCTCTAAGTCAGGAGATTAGAGATTGCACCTTTGCCACACTGGAGTTGCATACCTGTTGAGAGACTAGTGAAAGGCAGGGACAGTCTCCTCCAAAGGAGTAGATGCAATTAGCGAGCACCTCTAAAAATGAGTGCATGCAATTATTAAGCTCTTTTTCAGTGCTAGGAAGAAATAGGAGTGGGGTTTAGTGTTTCCCATCTGCGTATTGGCTTTCTGTGGCAGAGAGTTCAGAGTTTCTGCTTTCCTTGTTCTTTTGCTAGATGGATGAGGGTCAGCTCGTCCACAAAGCAAGGTCTGTAGAATCTACCTCAACTCGCCCCCAAAGCAGGGTCTGCACAATACACCTCACCATGCCCAGCACCACGTCACCCTAGGTACATCCTTAAGGCTAACAGAAAAGGTCAGGGATATAATAGCAGCTTATAAAATACAGCCACACCTAGTTGTAGCTTTCATCTTTATGCCACCAAATATTTTTTTATGAGCAAGTTAGATCAATTTCCTTGAGTAAAGGAAGATATCTAGATTTTCAAGCAATTCCAAGATCCCTAGAATTCCCCAACCTGCAGAAACACAAAACCCTACCTCACACTCCTTCAAAAAATGTGGAATTAATTCTCTCTGTCTCTACGAGTGTCTGCTATTTGAGATAGCGGGTATCAACCCTTCTCCTTTTGGTACTTGGCATAATCCTGCCTGGGCTACCTAATATGGATAAATTACAGAATCTCATGTGCCCGAGAAGAATGTTTTGGAAGAAACTCTTAAGAAAATGTCCTTCTTATCAAAAGAAGAGAGGCACTAATCTGTTCTTATCACTAACTACAAATTCCACTCAAATATTATATGTTCGATGTTATAAACAATCCAAAAGCCACAATTTCAACACTTGATATTCTCCTCTCGATATCTTTATTTGCTTCCCCCACAGTGGTTTAAACAGCACTAGAGGAATCCATGCAGTTTCAACATCGCCGGTCATTCCACCTGGTCTCCGCTTTCAAACCTAAGAACTGCGCTTGTTTCAACAAAGACTCACTAAAAGGAATTCTGTCCTGAAATGATTAGATTTCAGTCATATTCCTATTTCACTTATCACTACCTTTTTCATTTAGCCAAAAATGTCTTTCAGGATTCACCGGCACATTCAACCTGCTGATTCTTTTTCCCTAAACACACTCAAACCCATTCACCACTATCCCCCCCAATTTTTTAATATATCCTTTTTATTAAGACTTTGCATTTTAATGCCATGATTAACTTAAATAATTATATGAATTACTCAGATTCCAGGTTATTTCCTAATTATTTAGACATTTACTGTGGATGAGCGTGTGCATTTATGTGTGTGTGTAAATTCACTCAATGCTTGGCTTTGTTTTAAATACAAGCAAACATGAATTCACTTAAGTCGTCTGGGGCTCTCTATTTGCGGACAATGAGGGGAACTTTCTCTTAAATCCTAGACCCCAGATCTCGTTTACTTTGCAGCCTTCTCTTCTCTACGTTTCAATCTTTATGCTCCTCCCACCAGTCCCCAGTTACCTGAGTTCAAAATTGTAATCCCCAACAGCCTATACAAGACCACATTCATTGTGGGGATTATTATTTTGGGGACATAAGTGATTTGACAAAGTTACAAATGACCATTTGCCACCTTTCTGGCTTGCAACCTTTTTCTTGCCTCACCCTCAATTTCTCTTTCTCCCTTCTCTCCCTTTCTCCTTTTTCTTTGAATTCATCCTCCCGAATCTTTGCCCTTTTCAAAACTGAGGGCTGCTGCCAAAGGTACCCTTCTTTACATATTCAGCTCTCAGACAGGGCTCACTGCGCTCACTCCCTACCCCTGCTCATGCTTCTGAGTGGGTGCAGGACCTACATGATGATGAAGACGTTTATACATTCATGAGCTTTCAGTTCATAGACGGATAACGGCAGTGGCAGTTGTAAGAGAACATTATGAGAACGCACATTTGTTTCACACTGGGAAGGCAGCAGGATGGCGTGCACATCACAGCCCCTGCAGGGTTCCTCCCCTGACTCACAGGCCAGATCAAACCTGACTCACAAATGTCAGATCTTACCCATAAATGAAAAGATGACATATTCCTAGAAGGTAGACAAAGGCAATAGAAAGGATCTGATCTAGGCTTGTCCTTTAGAAATCAGCATTTTAAACTACTGTAGAGATTCTTACTTGGCCAGGGGATACCATGATCACAAAGGTGGTTTTCCCAGGGTGAGGCTTATCCATTGCCCTCCGGAGGTGCTGACCTCTGTGATTTTTCCAAGGTGGAAACCTCGACTGCATAATTTGAAGTCGTGGGGGACTGTGTTCACACTCTGCCTTGGAAACAAAATAAAAAATAAAAAAATACTAGAGTAGAATCTCCACAGTTGACCACTCCCTAAACTAACCACCTCCTTATGTTGACCTAATTTTCATAGACCGGACATGCACATCACGTGTGCACTAACACAGCAGGCCTAGTTTCTTGTGCTGACCAGTGCACTGCAGGCCCTTGGCTGGTCAGCGTACAGCTGCCACCGTGATTACAACAGCTTGCATCTTCACCTACTCTGTCTGATGTTACCCATTCGCACACTCTAAGTGAAGTTCATAGATCTCTTCAAGTACACACGTTTTTGACTAGGATGTGGGCCTATAAGCACACATGTTTAAAACGTGTAATTAAACAATGTGTCCTTGAAATTGGTTATTTCGTCTTTCAGCCAGGTAGACAGCACGCTTAATGATATTATTTCTAAGAATTAAGCTGAAAACTTTAAACAGAAAATTCTTCATCTGTAGATAATAAGTTACAGAAATCTAGATCTCTGTGAGTATTTACATTTGGAAAACAAGTAACTCGCTTGCTTAAAAATGCCACCGCCTAATGAAAATAGTCAATTTTAATCTCTAACTGAAATGTACCTTCTCAGAACATTGTATTTAACTAGGAAAAACGGAATAGCTTTGCAAACAGTATTTCTATCCAAAACTAAGGATTTCATTTTTTAAAATATCTGATGTGTAGATAGACTGGTCACATCATTTAGACTGTATTTTTGTCTTCCAGGCGTAGAGAGGTGTTGACTTAACTCCCTCTAGAGTGAATTTCAGTTCTGTAAGTAGGTCATGAAAGGTGTGATAAGACTAAATGCATAAATATCAGACATTTAAATATATCAACTTGGGCAGGTCTAACTACTTTACTGAGGAGTCAATGAAATTCCTGTCTGGGATGTACTTAATACTAAAAGAAAACAAAGCTACTTACAATGAAATGGGCAAAAAGCACAAATAGGAAAAAAAGTGTTTGGGTAAATATTCAATTTCTGCCTATAAAACAAATATGAAATCTCTTTAGGATTCTTCTTTAATTGGAGGGCTAGCTTCTAAAGAGGATAGCAGATAACACTTGTTTTATCTAAAAGGTTACAACTCCTAGTGTGCAAACTACCCAGGCTTATACTTTGGAAATTTCAGGAATAACAGCAAGATATACATTATTATTTCTTTACAGAACATACCAGTCAAGGGATATACTGGGATTCATAGGCATCATCAATAAACTTCCTTGGGAGTGACTTAGTAGGTATAAAAATTAATATTATAAGCAATAAAATATTAGTAGTGTTGTTGAGAATGTAGGGAAATGATTAGCCAGAGTAGGGCAATATGGATAAGTAATACCAAATATTGAAAACCTCATAAACAATAAGAACAAAGTCTTGGAATTGCAATCGAGAATTACACATCACTGGAGCCTGGGATTTTGGTCAGAGCAGAACAGTACATGATGTGGGAATAGAAGAAGGATGGAGATAATTCCTAAAATAACAAAACTTATCATTTAAATTTAAAGCTCTAGTAAAGCAGGTGAATTACTTGAAAAATTACATCTTTGAAAGATTTTTCTAAAAGTGAATTATCAGTGGCATTCCTGGAATTGATGTGGACAAACCCCAAGGGACCTTTGAAATTGGCTAATATGAGGCATTGAGATTAAGTTGACTAAATGGCAAAGAAAATGGAACAAAGGACAGATAAGAGAGATAATCTAAAAATAGAATCAATAGCTCTGGTGGTTAATGGGATATGCATGGTGTAACTGAACCCAGATTATAGTGAAAAACCTAACTGACTTACTTTTTTCATTCCACACTAAATAATAGAGCCCAATATTAGAGAAACTAAAATCATGATACCATGATTCTGTCATTCAAATATGGGAGCATTAGAGGAGTCTTGGGAACTTGGTCTTGACTGATTTTTTTCAGACCGTTGATGTCTAAATCATGAACTAGGGCAAAACTTGACACATACACCTCTATGACCACACACATACACACACACACACACACACCCTCACACACTATATATAACCTACTGCACAGACATCCACCATAAGGAAAGAATTACTTGTGTTTTCTAAGACTAGTTATGTAATTTTGAATTGTTTAAAAATTCAGTACATATGTTCTCTACATACAATAGGTGACTATTATGCAACTATTCACGTTGCCAATTTTAAACTTTATCAATGATTCTAAATTTTTTCTCATTTAAAACAAAACGGAACTCTAAGAGACTCTCTAATTCTGTAATGAAATCCCCTTAATTACACTATTGAAGAGCAGTGAGTTAGTTGAGACAATAAGGTTTCACCCCCCCTTAATTTGTAACATAGGCATTTACTAAGATATTTTTTGTGTCATTATTAAAGTACAAAGGTAAATATCAACATTTCTTTCACCCCTCTGCTCTCAAAGCTCATAACATGCCCTGTGGTGTACTTTTGGTGTCATGTACTTCCCACATTGCAGGGGGTGGAGAAAGTGATTATTCCTGGGCTATTTCTCTGTAATTATTTATTACATGTATACTCTTTTTCACTGAGGAAATAGTGAAGAAAGCTACTTTACACCACTAGTTGATAAAAAGAGCCAAGTATGAATTGGAATTATTCATTATCAAGTTTTTGTTGTTGTTGTGGTCTGGTCTTTTTCTGAACTTGGACTTGCTCTTACTTTACTGAAACCGTATACCAACAACAGGAGATGGCTGATACGGAGGGGCTAAAAAGTTCAGTCTGTCAGGAGAGGGATTCATTTCAGCCCATCAGTGTTGTTATTCTGCTAAGTGGTGACATAATCCCAAATTCACATTCCCAGGAGATCGGCTCTCAGGATTTCTCCCATTTGCTGACTTTACTGCAAAAGAATGCCAGCTTCTGCCATAATTGAGGAAAAAGGTTTTCAGGCCAGATTATCATTTCTGAAATGGATCACATAACATATCTAAAAGTGTTAGTATAAATCGAACCTTCTGCCCAGGGATTGTCTTCTTTTCAAATGAATTTTTAAAAAAATTAAAAATTTAAAAAAAAAACACTTTCTTTGTATGGGCTTGTCTTTTAAATTCTGATAAATCTGATTTTCTAATAGAAAGCACTTTAGGTGAAATAGCAGCCTGGACCAATATTTAATACAGTGGAAAAAACCTGGAAACAACCTACGTGATTACCACCATATGTTCTGCAGTCATGAAAAATAAGGAGAGAAAATCATAAAGACTACATTGTTAAGTGAACAAATCAACCCAGGACAGGATATACACACTGTTGGCCTATCTGTGGGGAAAATGATATATATGTGTATACAGCACATGTGCCTGAATGAATATACACAGACTACATAACACACAGGATAAAATTAATGAGCCACTGCTGAAGGAGCCAGAATGCATTTTAATTTTTATTTCATACATTTCTGAAATATTTGACTATTTCAGCCTGACACAGCATTATAATTAAAAAATGTATACTGAAACTTTATGAGTTCTACATCCTGTTTCACAAATTAAAAATTTTGTAATGTATGTACTTAAGAATGCATTTAATGAATTGCGTATTCAATGCTAACTGTACTCGATTGTGATACACATTTAACAGATTTTGCTAAATACCATGTGCATTCAATGAGTGTCCTCTAATCACTCAGGAACGCTGGCCACAGAGAGAAATGAGGGTCCTGGGCGCTGGCGATGATAGGAAACACTCATGAAGGGCCGTAGGAGGGGTAGAGATCGGCCAGGGCTGACAGTATCTTACAGATATTTGGGGTGGGTGAAAACCCAAAACACATTCGGTCAAGTTCTACATTTCAAGATAAACTTTACCCATATGTTTTTGATTCATTTACATGTAATTCATTGAACCGACATTCTGAAAGAATTATTTGAAGTGTAAGGAGATTTTTGTGCTATAATTATATGTGATACATATAAAATAATGACTAATAATTTAGAGCAGAGCTTACGTTTGGCCATGACAAAGATTCCAGATATGTGTTCCTTCCCTGTGGTTCCCTGTGCTTGAACTGAGGAGTTGAGGGTTTCATTGAGTCAAGCCTCAGTTGAGATTTACAGTTCAATCTGCCTGCATTGTTTGCATAGTTCTTTTTTTTTAAATCAGTTTTCTGTGCCTCAGTTTAAACAATCTCAAAATAATAAGTATGCCAATCTTTATTAATTTTTACCATGATCATTTCTCAGGATCTATAACATTTATTAACAATAAATTTGAAAATAACAATTAGTTCCTAGAATTTGTAAATTTCTAAAATATGATAGTACAGCTCAAATATGGATTTGTAAACATATTCTAGCACTAATCCCTTATATTGCCTCTTTCCACCCAGCAGACAGGATTTTTAGAAATCTCATGGGCCCTGAACTCTCCTTTAGAAGATTTACAGGTACTCAATTGTTTCCATAGTTGTTGCAGTGGCTAAAAATGAAATAAAATTTCATAGTGTTTACTCATCCCTCAATGCTCCTTCAAGCTCAGACAGTGTAGCCTACTTTAGAAATTAAAACTCTCTCACCTCTTCCTGCATTGAAACTATAAGCTACAGATCAGAGGCTCTACTGCTGTTTGTTATGTCTAATGACATATCTTTTGTCTGTAAAGATTTTGACTTGAAATTTTTCTGCATTGTAATTTTCCTATGCAACTTTCCTGCCCGCTACCTGGAACTTAATTTACCATGTGGAGTAAGGTGACAGTGGAGGCAGATTACCTCATCAGCACTTGCCAGTATTTCTATTTTGTATCACAGTAAAAGTGACCATGGCTGCTTCCCTAGGTACATTTTACTTTTGCTAGACTTGACATGCTGTTCCTCAGATGCTCACTGCCAGATTTATAGGTGTATATCATGAAGCAAGGTCCCTGGGATGAACTCACCACAAACTTCGGAAATCCCCAAAGGGAAGCAAAATAGAAAATGACACTTCAAAGCCCGAAAGCTTTGAATTGGACTATAATGAAATTAGAATATAGCAAATCCACTTGATAAGCATAAGTTTGGTCAATACATTATCAGATTAATTGGCTAACATGGTTAATGGCCAAAAAAAAAAAAAAAAAAAGCATTATCTGCAAACAAATAAATTTAGTTTTAATAGGGTTTTAGAATGTTATTAAACATTCTAATGATATCGAGATATGACTTGAAAACTAAACTGCCACCTTCGGACTATTTTTAAGTTCCATGTTAAGGGTAAGAGATTATTTGCACACCCATTTATCTGAAAAATACCCCAGTGGACACACCCAAATACTTGAAGACATACACAGCTGAGAGGTGGTCTGAGGGCCTTGTACAAGTCTCTACTGTTTAAGGACAAGGTAAGTACAACTCGAGCTCAAGCAAAAAGTGGGGCTTATTGGAAGGTTCTGGTGCTGCCGTACTGGACTGAAGGAAGCGTCTCACCATTTTTCTCCTTTCTGGTTAACATTGTTCTCGCAAATGAGTGGTGGCTCCAGGAATGCTAAACTCAAATCCTTCAATTTTCACAAGCAGAAGTAGAAAGAATGACCTTTTTCCCTATCCCTAGTTTGAAATCACTTGGGAGAATAATCCTGATGGACCCCACGGGGGTCACACACCCTTCCCTAGCCCCTGTGGCCAACAAGTTTGTCACCCCCGCCTAGGTATATTTTTAACTGACGCTTGTGATGTGCCAGGGACTGTGAAAAGTGCTTTACAGGGATTATTCCAACCACTATGACAGTTCCATTGGTTGGATGCTGGTTTTATTATTCCTAACTTACCAATTAAAAATCAGCATAAAGAAATTAAGCCGCTTACTTAATGTTATCTGTGAAGAAGCAAAGGGTCAGAGGAATCTAAATCCAGAGCTGGGCTCTCAAATTCTCAAATACCCTGAAGGTGGAATTGAATCTGATGAAGAGGAGACAACCTCAAAGCAGCACAACTCTCCCAGCAAGATTCAAAAGTGGCCAAGCTGATTCTTGAAGAGTCCTTCAAGGGCGTGGCCCAGACTCCACCTACAGGCCCTTCTCCCGCTTCAGGCTCCTTCCATGACACCTTGCACCATGGGGATGATGGCGGTGTTAACACCCCTAGGTATATTTTCTTGTCTTCTCCCCTGCCCACTGTTCTGCGTGTACAACCTGTCCATTGAAACACTACTAGATTGAACACATGTATCAGCTGGTGTGACCGCAGCCTGCTGGGCATGGTTGGATAGCGCGTTTTAATGGGGGTGTGGGAGGGAGTGTAAGTACACGGGCACTGTGGGAATCCATACAGATGGTGTTAGGGAGGGTAGGGCCTTTCTTCTGGGAGAAGAAGACAGTCTGCTGATGGTACACTGCAGGACACCTGATGTATTTCACCATTTTTTGCACAGATAGCTCTACTAAAAAAAAAAAAAGGAAGGTTAATGTTTATTTCCTCTCTTCTATGTACCAAGTGCTCATAAAATATGCATTAGCTCTCTTCATCTTTATAAACCTCCATATAAAGTAAAGCTTACCACCTCCACTTTATAGATTAAGTGTACTGGAGCTTGGATAAGTTAAAGAAGTCATCCCAAGTTACATGGCTGGGAAGTGACACAGCAGTTAAGGGAAAACAACAGAGATCTGACTCCAAAATTTATTTTTTTCTACAATTACAAACTGACTCAGGAAATTAAACCCTTTACATTCTAATTATGAAAAAATAAAAACCACTGTCAAAATTCCTCGAAAATGATGTTCCAGGAAACACAGAATTACTGTTTGTTAGAGAAGAGTTTGATGATTGAAACACTGATAACCTTTTAAAAACCATATCTATATATTTTAATGGGACTGTGAAGTCTTAGGCAATTAAAAAATTGCAGCATGGTGAGCATTTTTTCATGTGTTTGTTAGCTATTCATCTGTCTTCTTTAAGAGAAGATTCTGTTCATCTCTCTTCCCCATTGATGTATGGGTTTGTTGGTTTTTTTCTTGTGGATTAATTTAAATTCTTCATAGATCCTAGGTATTAAGCTTTAGTCTGACTCAAAATATGCAAATATCTTTCCCATTGGGTAGGTCTATTTGCTTTGGTTGTTGTCTCCTTGGCTGTACAGAACTTTTCAGTTTAATTAAATCCCATTTGTTTATTATTGCTATTGTTGCTATTGTCATGGCAATCTTCTTCATAAAGTCTTTCCCCAGGCCAATACCTTCCAGTGTTTTTCCTATTCTTTCTTTGAGGATTTTTATCATTTCATGCCTCAAATTTAAGTCCTTTATCCATCTTGAATCAATTTTTGAGAGTGGAGAAAGGTGTCCAGTTTTAGTTTTTTACATGTGGATATCCAGTTCTCCCTGCACCATTTATTGAATAGGGAGTCTTTCCCCCAGTGGACGTTCTTGTTTGGTTTATCGAAGATTAGGTGGTTATAAGTTATTGGTTTCATTTCCTGGTTTTCTATTCGAATCCAATGTCTGTTTCTCTACTTTCGTGCCAATACCATGCTGTGTTGACCACTGTGGCCTTGTAGAATAGCCTAAGAGCCTTTGGGGAAAAAAAAAAAAAAAGAAGTTAACTGATGACTCCATACTGAACCTCAGAGTCAAAGTATTCTCTGATAGACATACTCTTATTTGACAATGTGAATGTTACTTTTTTGGCATTATGATTATTAATTATTATTATTGCTCAATATTTTGTTGCAGCAATCATCTGATGTCGTTTCTGAATGTATTTATCTTCATTTGTTCTTTACAAGGTTTTTGTTTCTAGTCCTTATCTTAAACATTGATATTGTTATTAAATTTTAAGTCTTTTCAATTTTGTGAAGGCAAAAAGTGGAAACCAAATAAACACAAGTAAATGTATAGAGAAAATTTAAAAAATTAAAAAAAAAAGAATTGCAGAATGGAGGCATATACTGAGGATTAACCTTTGACTTACTACGTGAAGCTAAAACAAAACATAAATTTCAAATAGAGAGAGGTTTTTTTGCCTCAACAACTTTTACTGGTTGTGGAAACCCAAAGTGCCTTTCCCTGACTGAGCCTTGCTGCCTGTGGGCTCTCACTAAGGTTAACTCACCCAAAAGTTTCTAAACTGAAGACCGCAGTCAAGTGAAATTCTGAATAATTTAGGGTTGCTTCAGTCACCTCATGCTTTGCCAGGGAGGAATTTCACTTTAAATAAGATGGCTTATGGTCTATTTCCTGGCAATTTGGGAAGATTTGCACTACACTGATAGCCCATTATGCAGTAACTGTGTTTTGTTAGATACTCATTTATTTAATACAAGTTTGCTTTTTCCAGTCTGTTTGTTGACTATTCTTGCTGAGTAGGTCTGTAATCTAAACTTTAAAGGAGGATTAAGCTTCCTGGTATTTACCTAACTAAGCATTGTCACTCTTGTCTTGGTGTTTTCCTCTTATATATTTGTTACCTGGGGTAGGGAGGGGGAAGCCTCTTTCTTTTTATGGGTCTTCCTGTTACATTGGAATGAAAGCTTTTGAAAAAATCGTTTTATGAGCTGAATGTGTCATTTAAATAGAACCGAACAGTTAGCTTAGACTACAACCCTCTAGTCACTTTTTTCTTTTTGCTGTTCTTTGCACACATAAATACAGCAGAAGAAATACAATTTAATTCTTCTTCTCTCTTTTAATCTCTGAAATGCCATGAATCGTTATTAGGCTGACAAATAATTACAACTCCGCTGGCCACATTTGCTCCACAACTTTTTGAAAACATCATATACGTTTTCAATATTCCTTTTAAAATAACTTAATGCTTTTAAAAAAGAAAACTTGCTTCTCTCTTCGGCATGACTTACACCCCCAAGGCAAATAGAATATGTAGCTGTGTTTTGGAAATCTTTTAATATTAATTGATTATAAGAAGAAATAGGATCAGTAAATGTTTGATGGAGAGAAAAGGAGGGAAAAATTGCTTCACCACAAAATCTATTCACTTTTCACGAAATTCACCAGTGCGCATGTTCAAGTCAAAAAATTTTAAATCATACTGTATCGTTCCCATATCTTTTTTTTTTTTAATTTTCTAACACAAACTCTGCATGCTTCAATAAAGTTGGAGGCTTCCAAAGGGATGAATCATGATGGGTTTTAACTAGTTAGTGTGACCCATTTCCCTTCCTTCCAGGGTTTGGCTTAGGAAGACCCCATTCCAAATGATGATGTGTTTGGGGGGACCTGTTGGGAAATGATTCCTCCTTCTTAAAAAAACCAAAAAGATTCAGTGAAGACAGACTCCCTGTGTCTGTGGACAGCTTGTGTAAGGGTGTGACGCTTGGGATTGCTGCAGCCAGCTGGCCACCACAAAGCCCAGAACGTAAGGACAAGAGCCAACCTGCTGTAGTGAGCAGAGAAAGAAGAGAAACAGAACCTGGCTCTGTGAGCTGTGCATGTGGAAGTGACAAACTCACAGACTTCCTGTTGAAGTCAAATAAGCCAGGAAGTTCTGGTACCCGCAGCCAAGAACGTCCCAGCTGGCCACTCTTTATCAATCATATGAAGAGCTACAGAGAGATGCGTTGCCATAGGTCTGTCACTCCACAGCCTTGGAAAACCTGAGAGGCCAGCAGAAAGCAGGGAGAAAGGGGCAAAGGAGAGATGTATAGACAAGGGATATAATTTATAAGTCCTGGATATTATTGAATAATAAAAACAGATAGACTTCATACCTGAAGGGAGAGAAAAACTGAGCTCCGAAAGAATACTTCAGAAGAGAGATGCCTCCAATTTCTCTTCGGCAGGGAAATGCCCCAACTCAGTGTTCGCTGCACCCCTTTCCACAAAATGAGGTAGAAGTTCTGACCCTCTTGAGCCAGGTTTACACCTCCTGAATTTTGAGGACAAGTAACTGGAGGAAACAGGTTCAAGAGTACAGGCGCAAAATAAAACCAGTGTAGATGGGCTTCAGAAAATGTGGAGATCGGATTATGGACAGATAGTAAACTTGAGAAGGAGGCAGGGATCAGGTGGTGGGGAACCTGCCCGGCCACACAAATAATCGTATTGTATAAAGGTTAAGACGAGTGAAGAGAGGTAAATAAAAGAAAATTTATTTTTTCTTCTCAGCAATGTGGATCTTTGAAATGTGTATAGGAATACATTAATTTGCTCCCTGGTTAAATTATTCACTGATTAAACACAACCAAACCAACTAAAATAGACACATTTTCAGGTCCAATGATTTTGATTCATGGAATCTAGTTTAAAAACAGAATCTGAGATGTGGTGGAAGATTATGTACTAGGATGTTTATCACAGATTATTTATATTAATAGGAACAGGAAACAACCAAAGAATCCAACACAAATGGGGAAGTTAATTAAATCATGGAACATTCTTAAAACCGAATATTAGTAAGCAGTTAAGATTATTTATTGGAAGAATAGTTAATGCTCATAAGAAGAAGTTTAGGTGGGGCAAAAATATCCTATGAAACTAAGTACATGGTATGATTCCTATTTTGGGAAAAATAGGAGGCAAGTGGGAAGACATTTGTGTGTATATGAATAACCCCCCCACACACACATATACAATGAAAAAAATAACCAGAACTCAATTCCAATATGGCTACAATATTTTTTTCCCCCAGACAGTGGGCAAAAGGCAATTTTCCCACGTATGGGCAAGTGAACATGGATCGCCTTTACGTGGTACAAACAATCATTTACAAATAAAAATACAAAAGCTAAAAGTAGTTCAAAATTAAACTTTAAGAAGAAAGATTTAATAAATCACAGTGTGAGCTAGGGGGAAAATATGGCATTTTCAGGAAATTAGCAATGTTGGAGCCCCAACCATAAAGCAAGAGTTCACGTAGAAAATAGCTTTGGGGAAATGGAAAGGAAACGTCATAGAGGGGTGCACATTATTCGGTCACAGCAGCTGACCACCACAAAGCTACATAGATGAGATTTACCATATATAAAAGAAAATATTTATATGTTATGTGTAAATTATATTCCTTTATGTGTATGCATTATGCATAAATCAAAGGGCATTATTGTATATCTGTATAATTATATATATGTATATATAATTTTGTTTATATTCATTTAAAGGAAACAGTAATGTCTCTAGAAGCAGGAAATAGCTAATTCAGGAAAACTCTGGACAACTTAAATATTGAGTAAAGAACGAGTCATCAATCAAGTGTCCTCCCTGGGTCCAGAGCCTCCCCAGGGCTGCTGTTTGGTCAGAGAGGATTTATGAACAGAAATAAAGGAAAGTGACGACCAGAAATGGACGTGAGGTACAGCTCAGTGTGTGTGTGTGTGAATACAGTTTGAGCAGTTGTCCACCTTTGATGGGCTGAAACTCGGTGACTGGTACAAGGGTAGGTTACAGTTCAAGTCCAGTCACTGTAGAACTTGGAAGGAGGCAGTTTTAGGCTAAAGTTAATTTAACATTGATTGAAAAAAAAATAGCACAGGCCTAAAGCTGCATGTTCTACTTTTTTTCTTTCATAAAAATATATAATATAAACCCTTTTCAACTCCCTATCTGTATGGATAGGAATGATAGTGCTAAAATTGACCTTTAAAAAAATAAGGATCTTCATCAAAAATCTTTATTTTAAGACAGGAGAAAATGCAGTCAGCTTTTTCCAAGTTGCAAAATTATTAGCAGGGAGCATATCAGGATTCTAGGGTTCTTAATAGACAGGACAGTTTCCCCTAATGGTGACAGCTCAGTGCTTGAGGACAGGCTCCAAGTCACTAGAGAGCAGTGTGGCACATCGAAGGTGTCTGGGTTTATTTTTTTGTTCGGTTAAGTAAGTAATAATGGAAAACACGGACTTGGGTATAAGATAGGTTCAGATTCAAGTCCGAGTTCTTCTGTTGGTTACCAGGATGGCCTTCGGCTTCTCACAGGACATTGCTGTGCCTCAGTTTCCAATGTACAAAGTAAAGAAATCATATTAAATGCCTCTCATGTATGTGAAGATTATCGAAGAGTCGTCACGAAGAATCACATAACCATGGAAAACAGCACCACGGAGCTGACAAAGGTGTGTGTGCTTGGTCCTGCTCAGCCAAGTTCTCCATCGTGGGAGTCCTAGCCTGTTTATGTTCTTACTGCAGAATACTTGAGACTGGGTGCGGTATAAAGATTAGAAATCCATTTTCTCACAGTTCTGAAGCTCGGGAGCCAAGATGAAGGTGCCTGCGGGTTCAGCTGTCTGTCAGGGCTGCTCTCAGCTTCCCAGATGGCACCTTGTGGCCTTGTCCTCTCATGTCCTGATGTGGAGAAGGAGAAGGGCAAGCCAGCCAGGGCTGCATGAACTCTCTTTCCTCAGGGCTTTCATCCCACGCCCGAGGAAGGAACTCTCTAAATCGTCTTCCAAAGCATTCAGCTCAATGCTACCTCATCGGCAACACCTGCCTTTCAGAGGAACCATATTCAAATCATAATATATTTTTAATTAAATCATAGCTGTGTACATTAGCGAATTATAGGGTACAGTGTGCTGGTTTTATATACAATTTGAAATACTTACATCAAACTGGTTAACATAGCCTTCAGCGCATTTTCTTAGTTATTGTGTTAAGATATTTATATTCTACCCTCAGTAGATTTAACATGTGCCCTTGTGAAATGCACCATTGGTGTGGTGCCTGCCCCCACTCATCCTCCCCGCGCCCCTCCCGTCTCTCTCCTCTTTCCCCTTCATTTTGGGCTATAGTTGGGTTATAACTTTCATATGGAAGTGTGCGTGCTTATAAATTAGTTTCACAGTAGGGCTGAGTACATTGGATACTTTTTCTTCTGCTCTTGAGATCCTTTGCTAAGAAGAATATGTTCCAGCTCCATCCATGTCAAACCATAATATGTTGAGAGTCCATAAGTTCATAAGTCGCTTGAGACGTTGAAACCAAACAGTGGCTGTACAGCTATGACAAACCCATGAGCATGTACAGTAAGTGAAACAAATAATTAGAAATGAATTTCAGGAAATTTAACAAACTGAAATATAGAGAACTCCTTCATTATTTTAAATGGAGGGAAGTAACATTTACTGTGTCTCCTTTTTCATTTCTGATTTTGTTTATTTGGGTCCTCCAGCTTTTCTTCATTAGTTTACCTAGTGGTTTATTAATTTTCTAACTTTCATTTCATTGATGTTTTTGTATCGTATTTTAGATTTGCCCTGATCTTTGCTATTTCTTTTTTTCTGCTACATTTGAGTTTGGTTTATTCTTATATTTCAAGTTCCTTGAGGAACCGGGGAGAAACTACCCCATGCTAGAAAGAGCTACTGTATTCTCAATGTCAAAAACTGTAATTAGTATCATTGGATTTAATCCCACCTGTCCATAATCAGAGTGTATGATAGAGTGTTCCCAAGTCAAGCTTTGTGTGACAGTTGGAATAATAATAATAATAGACTCTATTTCATGAGGTTATTGCTGAGATTAAATGAATTAACACAGATTAATCCCTTGGGGCATGGTACATAATAAGCACTGCATAAGTGATGAATACCATTGTTAAAGTTATTTTCATCACTTTTTTCTCTTTTTATCCTTATTTTGTCTGAAACACAGATTAATCTCTCTAAATTTCTAGCATAATTCAATTAATTACGGTTTTCTGGTAAATGAATACACTTTGTAATTTTGCAATTGCATGCTTTCCATTTACTTTTGAATAGAACAATCCAGATAAATCAATTTAAAGTGAAGCATTTAGGCAGCCTCTTACTTGCTATAGCAGAAGCATGTATAACCATATTTTTCTGCTGACCAAGATAAAATAAAAGCCAAACTACTAATTTTTGAGTTTCAGCCATTAATGCCCAGCTTTTTTATCTAAGAGATCACCTGCTATTCACAGGGTATTTTGCTAGTGGGGAGAGTGTTGAAATCATCTCAAATCCATGCTTGATACTTACTCAACTTCGTACATGATTGAACTCCAATTTCTAAGAATCAGATTTCTACTTGCAAGTACCTAAGAAATATGAATCACTTTTTAGTTTACCGAATGACACAAATCTTGAGGTCTTTGAGATATACTACCCAAGCAGTAACCAGTCACTTTCACATTTTAGAAAGCAACCAAACTAAAACAAGTAGAGGAAGTTAACCAATCATTTCCTCTCTGCTTTCAGTATGAATAAAATCAGCCCCACATAAATGTCTTCTAGGTCCTAAAGAAAATTCTAACTAATTTCCTACATGGAGTAAAAATTTCTGAAAATAATTCATAGTATTTTTTAACAGCCCTTTAGTAACTAAAACTGTGGGTGTGGGGAGAATAAAGTCTCATTTAGCTGGTCAGAAAAGGAACATATTTCAAAGCTTATAAATTCAGAAGTTCTTTGATTTAAGGAGTTTTGAAACGTTGAGCTTTACATGAACCTTAAAAAGTTGCTTTTAAAAATTCTTAATTATTTACTTAGGGAAAGAAAAAGAAAATTAACAGTGATGTAAATAAATGTATTAGACTCTGTTATCAGTGATTAGTTATATAATTTATTTGGCAGCTTTTTCTCTGTTTTAATTTTAACTATTCATTAGCAATAATATATACAAATCATCACAAAAATGAACAATGTTTCAAAATCTATTTATGTAACACTGGAATGTTGGTAAGTTTTGACTTTTAAAAATTTCCAAAGAAAGAGGGACCCTTTCTCTCATTGTTTTGGTTTTATTTGTCTCTCTCTCTTTCAATGTGGCTTTAACCTAACATTCTACATTGATCTTACTCGAACTCTATTTTCTGCACTAAAATGTCCAGATGTGTTTGTGGCATTTATACAATCAATATGGCCGAGTTACTGGAGAAGAATATCTAAATTCTATGAAAAGTGCCCCAGAAGTGTAAGTGATTCTAAAGATACCACGTCTGTGACTCTTTAAATGGACACTACGGATGCTTTGCCTAGAAGTAGGCAGAGTGTTAGGGATAGAACAGCTCTTAGACATAGTCTGTCTCAATTCTTCTCCAGAAAATAGAGGATTATAGACCAGAATTGTTAATTCATTTTTGGGGTGATAAAAATCAGTGACAGAATTTGGGCTACATCTAAAGTCTTCCAGCTTCTAATTTCTGACTATAGGTTCAATGTTCTCCTAATATTCTTGCATTTATGCGTCATGATGGGGGTGTTCCTACTGCCTTACAATACGTTCACCAGTGCTAGCTTAAAGGTTAAAAGTGGCTGGTGAGTTACAGGCTCATGCCTGTAATCCCAACACTCTGGGATGCTAAGGCGGTGGATCACCTGAGCTTGTGAGTTTGAGACCAGCCGGAGCTAGAGCGAGATCCCATCTCTTAAAAACAGGCGGGCGTTGTGGCGGGCACCTGTAGTCCCAGCTACTTGGGAGGCTGTGACAAGAGAATTGCTTGAGCCCAAGAGTCTGATAGGTTGCTGTGAGCTGTGATGCCATGGCCCTCTAGTGAGGGGGACAAAGTAAGACTGTCTCAAAAAAATAAAAAATTTAAAAAAGGTTAAAAGTAACAGTGGCCAAAGGCACACATGATTAAATCTTGGGGTCAGACCAAACAGCCTTGAG